>WYDI02016398.1:0-18142 GCA_009867235.2 Psittacus erithacus
GGGAGGGAAGGGGAGGGAAGGGGAGGGAAGGGGAGGGAAGGGGAGGGGAGAGAGGGCACCAGAAAGGGTTTTAGAAGAACTCAGCTGTCATCCTGTGCTACACCATTAACTCAGGGGTGGCCCTGCCAAGGGGGTGCTTAGTACTGCATGAGTATTCCAGTTTGAAAAATGAGAAAATTTAATCCTTGTAGAATATATTAATCCTCACCCCAATTCTATGTGACATTATCTGCAGTTAATTTAACAGCAGAGCTTCACAAATGAAAGATCAATGCAGGGGAAGCTCCTCTGAAATCTTAGTTTGTACAGTGAACATCATCTAAAACAGAAAGGTGTCTGTCATTAACTGCACTTGCAACTAGATCAAAAAGGTGAAATTACAGATGTTCATGACCAAGTCCCTAATCCTTTATGGACCTCTTGTTCCCAGACACCTATGGGTTTCCACAGAAGAAAATTGACCAAACCGCTGATATCTTCTCCTTCTTGTAATGAGCGCCATACCTCCCCACACCTTTGCACACCTGGTGATGCACTCAGCTCAGTCAGAGCTGAATCTGGAGGAGCAGTTCAAAACCAGCAATAGCAAAATAACACCCAAAACTTGATGTAAACCTACATAACTTTCCCAAACCTGGACTTCAAGAGCTAAGAGTGGAACAATGCCATCCACAATCTACTAAGGCAGTTTTAGGGATACAGTTCTTGTCCCTGGATGTGCTGGGCACAGCTAGTGCTCCAGACCTGAAGAAGAAAGGTACCAATGCATAAAAAAAAAAAAAAATGGAGAAGCTTGAAACCTGAGAATATCATTTAATAAAGTCCAGACACAAATCATGGTGTTTAAAATCATTGGTATCCTTGGTCCAAGTAAAACAGAAAGCTGAGCTAATTCAGATGATGTACAAATAAAAGCTTTCTAGCTGTATTTAGGACAGACTCTGAGACCAAGAAAGAAATACTAACATATACAAGCAAGATAACAGTATAGCACTGTTCATTTTGATAGTAGACAAAGATATACATGGTACATCAGAAGACTGCACAGGACATTCAACTACTCTGTTTTAATCATGTATTATACATTGCCAGGAAATCACTGCATTTTTTCTTAACTGAATGACAAAAAAAGCAACTCCACACCGCTTCCTGTGCTTCTTACAGTAAACTGTGTTTGAAATCTACTGAGCTAACTTAACCTCTATCGATACACTATCAACATCAAATTGCCATATTTGCAAAAGCAACCCATCAAAGAGATAATCTAACAAGCTAAAAAAACAGAAGGGTCCCTAGGGCACATACAGAAACATCTTGACTCCATCTGACACGGCATGAACTGGACAAACATGTCTATTGGTGTGCAGGTGCCAGCCCTGGCGAGGTAGAGAGAAGCATTTGGAAAACACATTGCGTTTGCAAGCTCAAGCACTGCATATTCAGGGAAAGGAAGGGAAGATTTACAGGGAATCTTGCATCCATTCTCAACTCAAGATTCAAAAACAGTTTTGGAGGCTTCCCATCACCACTGTAATGTGAAGAATTGTAGCAGTAGCTACTGGTCATATCTTCCCTCTATCAAAGCAAGGGAAAGAAAATGAGTTTAAGAACAAACACCTCTTTATGCTCGTTCTCTTGACTTTTTTCCGCATGCGTCACATGAATTCTAAAGTTTGTGGCAAGACATGAAAAAGCAGAGACATCTCAATCTTAAAAGTTAAATCAACAGCCACATGTTACGAAGTGTATTATGAATTATCCTGTAGCAGCTCTCCTCTGAGAGGATTAGCTTCCAAAGTCCATCATCTAACTATAGGAAATTTGGTGAAAAGAAAGTCAAGATTAATCAGTCGCATTTAACAGAATTATAAATATTTCCTACAATCATATCAGAATAGCAGTTGGCCATATTGCCAAAAGAGTCTTGTAAATGGAAAAGTTATAAATAAATAGATAAGCCTTTTGGTTTGTTTGCTTCTTGCTTAGAAAAAGAGCATGATTTTTTCATCAGGTTAAAGAAAGCTGTGTTTTCAGGCTCTGAAGTGAAAGAGCAGATTGAGACTAAAAGCAGAAAAGAAAAGACTGATTACCAATTTGATCATGAGAATCAATTTAATGAATGCTAGGGGTTGATTATTGTCAGTGGTGATACTTTTTAGATGCTGATTGAAGGCTCCATGAGGCAAGAGAGTATAGTCATCTCCATTTTGTGGTAGGGGAACTGGTACAAAACCTATCTGTAATGAGCTCTGGCTAAATCTCAACCCTGTGACAATAAAAGTCAAAGCTCAAACCCTTTCCCTTATCGTCCAGTTGTTCTGGAAATGTGTGGACAGAGACTGAAGAACTGCAATGGAATCGAGTTTGCACTGGTTTTGGTAGGCTCCCTTGCATATTGGTTGTTTCTTTTCCACAGTAATGATATTCTTCCCCTTGGTTTGCAGGCCCTAAATTGCTTTCCCATTTTGTTTTTGTGCTTTCACTGGCAAAATACTTGTGTCTTCTTTTATATGAGGTTCTTTGAAAATTGATTGGTTTATGTTTTAATTAGAAATTCATCAAGAATTCTTTTCTCTGAACTTGAAAATGGAGTTTCAGGGAGTGGTTATATCCATTCCCCTAAAAATTTCCACAGTTTTTGCTATCAATCAAAAAAACTAAGCATTGACAACCTAAAATATGAAGAAATATGGTAACGTTAGCTGCCAGCAATTGTACCACAATGACAGCACAAAGCAGAAAAAAATTATTGCATTTTTAAGCGTTCTCAAATGAAGTAGACTTATATCCTTAGAACCCTAAGTCTCCATGTATTCCCAAAAGAAAAAAAAAAGTGAGTTCATATCTTCTCCCTGAAATTTCCATGGAAGTCACAGAAGGGTGAGGCCTTGTTTCATATCATTTTGTCAAGCCAAACCCAAACTGCAGATGAACCCTGATGCTGAGACAGATCAATTTCCAAACAGGAAGATTCTGAACAGAAGACCAAGAGATGCAACTGTGGGAACCAGCATCAACCAGCTCCTGCACCAGCTGAATAAAAACGCGCGAGGTTTCAGATGTCACTGTTTGAAATCTCTCCTTTCAATATGAAATCTATTTAGAATCAGAATCAATCAGTTTAGAAGTCAAGAAAAATATTATGATTTTTATAGATAAAATAGACACACAACATTTTGAACATCTTAAATTTTCCAGCAGCAGGCTCTTATTTATTTATTGTAACCCTGCATGAAAGAGAACTGGAATAAGTACCAACATAAGTTTAAAAATGACATGTGCATTCCTACCCGCACAATCCTGTATCTTAATATTTTATCACAAGAGAGTTTGTAAACTTGTCTTTAAAGTGCCAAGCAAGCTAAAAATATATGCGCACTCTATGAACAGGGGAAAATCTCATATTTCTTTCTGCTTTCCCACCTGATAGGTCTTGTCATCAGAACTATACAGTTTGATTGTGATGGATTCACACTGAAGGAAGGGACATCAGTGTCATGAAAATGAGGGCTACACAAACGTATAGGTTACTCAGCTTAGACATGCACTGGCTGTTCAGGCCAGTTATACAAAACACTGCACCCAGCATTATTTTCCAGTAGCTCCCTTAGGGAAGAAAGGCTTGATGACTGCTTCAAGTAGCATTTCTCTTGATGGGGTGAACCAAGAGGCCCATGTGTGCAAGGTAGATTGCTGGAGAAGGAACGGAGGAGAAAGACTAGTAAGTTTAGCCCAAGGGATGAGTGAGGAAAGATAGAACCCTTGAAATACCTTTCTTTTCATTGGTGTTGTTTGAATCTCAGAGGGACCAAACAACCATAGCTTTTGTTTAAGTTCTCAAAAATCTGCCTGGAGCATCTCAAGCAACAAAATGAAAAATGCCTTTGGTTTCATCAAATAAACTTTTTCCTATGTAGAAGGTAACTTTCACTAATATCAGCCTTAAATGTTGCGGGTACAGGGAGAGCAGCAGAAAAGAAGCAGTTTGTAATATCACCCCACTTTGGAATCACTTAAAATAAATGCCAGGAGTCTTGAAAAGGCTTTGCTGGCAGTAAAATATCTGAATATAAAACTGAAAAACCATTTTGAAAACTCAGAGAGGAACTGTGGTCCAATTGGATCAATAATTTGGAGAGCAGGACTCAAACATTGTGGTCACACAACAGAAATAATTGCAATCACTGCTAAAAAAAGTAACATATCTCAAAACAGCTGAGATCAGGCTAATGATTCATTTTTTTTTAAATGTGAATTATTGAAAGCAGGAATCAGAAAGTTCAAGGATGAAATTAGCCTCAAAACAAATTAATCTATTTTAAAAGGTTTTTTTGGGAAAAAAAAAATTCCTAACTTGTACAGTACTGGAGAAAAAAAAAATCTTCAGAATACAACTCCAAGCTTCCAAACTCAAAGTTAATCTGATGATATATCTGAATTCTGATAACCCGGGCACAGATCCATCTCCAGAGAGAGATATGCCTGCTATGATTATCTCTCTGGTAGCTGTCAAACAAAGAGATGTCATTCTGTCTACAGTTAAACAACAACAGATGGAACAGACCCTCAGCCAAGGTAAGTAGCATCACTCCAGTGCTTTCAAATGGAGCCTTACTGTGCTTTGCACCGTTTGAAGATCTGTTCCAGATCTCTATTCCAAGGCTAGGGTTAGTCTCATCTCTAATATAAGCTGAGACCATCACCAAAGAAGCTACAGAAGAAACCATGTCTTTAAGGCACAGCCTTATGTTTGTGGTACCATTATGTCATGTACCATCATCAGACTTTCCACTTGTTTCAGAGGACACTTAGTGTGTAAAGCCTCTCAACTTCATAAATTCATGAGCTACAATGTCCTGCAAAAGCACAAAGTTATTGGAATAGAAGGTGTCCCATCTTACCTGATTTTGTATACTGGACCTGACCAGGTGCCTGAATGGCTTTTGGAGACTCCACTGAAAGAAAGGGATTTTTAGACACAAGTCATTAAATGCAAGCGGGTTGCTTAAAATTGGCGAGATGATTCAAACCCCCTGCAAATATAATTCTCCCTCTATTGAGTATAAAGACATATAAACAACTTGCATTGAGGCTCATATATATTTTGCAGTTGCTTACATATAGGTGAGATGAGATAAGTTCTATACATTGTGCCAAATCCTTTTTCAGCTGTGACAGTAAGACCAGATAGAGCAATCTAGTCACAATTTTGCTAAATCACAGTTCTCGTGCTTTCTGTAATATAATAGAAAAATTAGGTATTCAAAATAATAAGAAATGTGGTTACTAAAATTTGTATTGTGATTTGAGATAATTTTATCTCCAAGTCAAAATAAATGATCCACCAAGAATAGGTAAGAATTCTGCATACACGTTTTCATATACAAAGAATCTCTTAGAAAAATAAAAGTAAATAGAAAGAATGCTCTACATTTACCAATCTTCATTCCAGAATTCTTGTAAGATAAACAATACATGATATCTTGACCCAGGAACATAGCATTTTGGCTAGAATACAATACATAATTATTTTCTGTTCTTTCAAGTGCTTTAATCTTGAAATCGCCTTAATCCACTGATAATCATAATGTAATATATTTCAGTTTAGTGATACATTTGCCAAGTGGTTCTGAAAAAAATGGGTTTAAGATATGTGTATTAGGATTCTGATTCATGGATATCACAAAGGGAAAATGTCTATTAGATGAGCCATTCCTGCCAGTACAGTCTCATCCCTGAAAGAATGTTTCCTGCTCTTTTGTCTAGTCTAATTTCAAAGTCCATCTGGGTGTATAAGATGTGCTATTATGAGCAAGTATGTTATTAATTAAAATGTGTGATGTGTTTTGGCTGTATATTTTTTAGCCAAAGGTCTCTCCGTATTACTTAGTGTGGGGAAAAAAAAATATATTACTTCTTTTGTTTACTCTTGGTCTGGAAGTGACCACCCAAAAGCCCATTAATAAAGGACCCACATCAGATGGTATGCAATAGTCTGAAGCAACCATAGTGGCTAAGCCTTGTGCAGAGATAGCAAAACACGCCTCATAAGCTTATTATAAATGCAGCTACAGCAAGCTGGAGTTTAATGCCACCTACAAACTGCAGACAGAAAGCTTTATAAGCACCCAGATGGTGAAGCTCACCCTCAGTCCCATAATGCTGCACATGCATTAGTGTCAGTTGAGTGCTAATGCAATTGTCTGCTTATAAGCTGCAATGACTCCAACATAGATGTATCTAAAGGGATACACCACACAATAGAAAAATGATATTATAAGAGACAAGGGCCTTAAAACACATGTTGTGGCCAGAAATAAGAGCTTTTAAAAAAATCTCTCCAGACCAGTTAATTTTTCTGAGATCACTTGGAAGGTTCACGTAGTAAACAGGCACTTTGCTGTATGACAGAATCTTGACTGATATCTGTTGGTCCTATATCAGAACAAAAAATACTTTGAAGGAGAAGAAAAGGGTTTTAGTTTATACCGTAAGCTAAATGCAACTCTCTCAACATCAGTGGATGACCTTTCCTTCTTATGCGGCCCCTCTTACTCTGATATCCAAACAACATATAGCACTTAAAAGGTACTTTCATACCTCAAAATACAGTCACACATTCACTGTTAGTGCAAGTTATACTATCCTCATTTTACAAGCCAAAACCTCAGAGGCAAAGGCACATTATCTCGGCACCCAGCCCCAGCATATAGTTTCCAGAATGAGATTCTTGATATAATGAAAAGCAGATCCAGATTTTAGAAAAAGATTCACAGCAGTCAACACAAAATGGAAGGTTTTCTCAGATATTACCTGTTCTACCTAAGGATATCTGTGAGTTTGGCATCTGCAGGTTCCGAGCTGCAAACGTGGGGCTAGAGTAAGACACCTAAAGCAAATACTCAGGTACAGAAAGAGGAATTTTTATAAAGGCAGCAAAGGTGACAGCAGTATGGCAGCAGATAGATGTTTAGAGCACACCTGCCTGGAAAGTGGGAGGACTAGGCTTCAAGTCTTTCTAAATCTGCAGAATTCAGATTCATGTCTCAGGCTTTTAAAAATTTCTCAATCACCAAAATAACAGTGAGGGAAAAGCCAAAAATGAGATACTGTAAGATGACCCACCTGGGCAGAAAGCAGGTAAAACAATGGCTACAGCATAGCAAAATCCATCTATGATACTGGGAGGGAAGATCTGAGGACTCTGGCAATGGTAACAGAGGGCTCTCCTCTGGTAATGAGCAATAGACATAGCAATGGTCTCTTCCCAAAATTCACCTCAGAGGGGAGGTAGAGAAGTACATTCAGAAGTAGATTGAAGCTAGCAAGAGTTGAGTTTAAAAAGTCCATACAAACCACAGCCCAACAGGTTATGCCTGGCAAAGGGCTGTCATTTCTGATGCTTTCCTATCTGTTTATGGCCTCAGGAAAGGGTCCCAAGACCTTGCTCTCCCTAAGTTCAAACTCCACTCTGTTATTTTGCTGTGAACACAAAACATGCCAGGACCTTGTTTCAGGGACGGTTTCCCCACATTGTGCTGCAGTCGGGTAAAATTGGTAAACATTTTCTGTGGAAGCAGAAAGCAGAACCAAACACTCTGCCTACTAACAACAAGCTTTGTTGGCATGTGTCTTGTCCTATATGTGCGATTTCTTTCCTCATGAGCCTCACTTGTCCTTCCTGCAGAGGATCATATCTTCCACAATAGGGATAGCAGTTAATCGCTTATTGCAGAGTAGAACACAGTAAGAGGTAGCAAATTTTAAATGCCATGTCCTGAAAAGAACCTACAGGACATTTCTTCCCTCTTTTCAGAGCATTATACCCACTGTAAGGATGTACAAAAAGTGGGCAACAGGTCTTTCTCCTTCCAAGCTTGAAAAATTTATATCTCTAAGTTGCCAAAACAACCACGCATTGTGCTGAACTCAATGCTCTTTGCACATGCCAGGCACTCAGAGGACACCTGGCACACCAGGACCTTCAGGGGTATGACTGATTTGTCATTACTAAATGGGCTTCAAATGAGGCTACTTCTATTCTCAGCCCATCTAAGTACAGTGGTGCCTTTGAACACATTTAAATGATCTTCATCTATTCTTTCCTAGCCAAAGCTATGGCATCCGTGTCCTCTCAGGCACCTCGGCAGGCTGAATTTTCATGAACACTCCCCCTGAACAAAGACACCTAAATTAAGCTTGAGTTACATTTTAGGTTCCTAAGTGCATTTTTGGATGTCAACCAGAGACAGAAACTTGCCCAAGGTCACACAGAAAGTCTATGGCAGAAAAGGAAACTGATCTCAGGTCTCTGAGGTCTAGGACTAGCACCCGCAGCACTAGAACATCTTTCCCCTTTCTGCTGTTCTTATTGAACCTAAAATGACAGAAAAGATCAGAAAAGCTAATGACAGGAATGAACATGTTGTGGAATCAATTACTTTTGTCTACAAGACTCTGAAATATGATCAATACTTACGTTTATCCATTTATTACATTCTTACCCTCTGCAGATCATTGCACAAATGCCAGAGCCATCTATTTATAAAGCAGTGAAACAGTCAAGTGTTCTCTAATGTACCACTTCCAAGTGCAAGCAGTATATACTGACCAGCTATCATAACTATCTTGGCAATGATTCGCACACCTGTTAGGATTTCAATTTATCAAAGACAGATGTATTTATATTTCTGTCTACGACTGCATGTGTCTGTAGGAAAGGATGTTAAAACAACACTACTTCTTTAAAAGCAGCCAGGAAACTCAGAGTTAAGATTTGTTGCTCTGTCCTTAGCTCACCCGTGCTCTGCACAGCTCTCATATATGCGTGGAAACAGCTCACAAACATAGCTGATATGTGAAAGAAAAAGAGTCTGAGGCAAAGACTGAGAGTTAAATCCAACTGCAAAAACACCAGTTGAGTTCACAGGGCTCTGGAATGGCTGTGCTGAAATCAACCAACCTTTAACAAATGTCAGAAAAAAGCCTGAATTGCACTTACCATTGTCTAGACGACGTGTTTTTTGGATTTGGCATGTTTGATTTTCCTGTGATTAATGAAGGAGATTATAACAGGCTTTCCCATTTGAAGACTATTAATATTCTTCTCACATTATAATGGCCCCAAAGGATCTCGGGGAGCGTACAGGCACTCCCACTGATTCCTTGTCTTTTGCTACAGACTCGGTGCAATTTCAATAGACCCGTTTCTTTCAAACCCATTACACACATAAGTGGTACACCCCCATTATCAGCAAAGCATTGAAGTGCTAAATAGTAATGACTCCTTAGGAGGTAGACTGTATACCAACCTGCAGCAGAGTGTGTTTTATAGACCAGGTATGAATTCCATATGAAATGATGACAGACTCCTGACTGAAACAGTACCTAGCACCACCTCCGCTCTGCAGTGACAGGAAAGGTTAGGCACTGCCCTGCCCTCATTTCTCAGCATGACTGAGGTTAATCAAACTGCATCCTAGAAAATGCATATGAGTTTCTAGCCCTACATTTCCTAGCAGACTAGCTAACTTACCATTCCGTCAAAAAAAAGTTGGTCACGCACAGGATGTTTCATTTGAGGACATTCAACCTCATTTTATCATGATAACTGCAATCACCACCTCTAGGGCAATTCCAAGATGGGAATGCTTCACTGAGGAGTATTTAACCTCTATCCTGGTTATCAGTTAATAATTTTCTGCATTTTCACTGCAGATACCTCACTACCCACCTATCACCCTTTGAAGATACCACCCCAAGGTGTAGAGGTTTGCTGTAGCATAGTCAGTGTGAACATGAGTAAGTTGAATTTTGTGAAAATAACAGCACTTCATGGATTACCAGGGACTGAGGAATGGGAAAGGATCAAAAACAGAGAGCTGCAATGGAAAAGTGTTTAGATATGCTAGACAATACTATAATATGTAAGCATACTTTTTTATGTGAGTTTAGTATTGATCATTGTGCCATCTAATAAGTTTCTGAATCATTCAGACATATTGTTCTAATATTAATTAGTTGTATTTTATACTGAATCTGCAAGACAAAATAGCATCATTTTATGACAAGTAAACAGACAACACTCATTGTAATAGCATCTTCACAGTTTTTAAATTAAGAATACAGTTATTAACTGACAAAACCTGAATTTTTTAAACAACACAGTAGGAACAAGTATGACTCCCACTTTGAGACTTCTTTATTTCTGTGAAAGTCGTCTAATTGCAGTTACTTAAAACTTTAAAAATTTACATTGCAGGATAAAGACAATCTTCTTCCCAGAAAGACTGCAAAACCTATACAGTAATTGTTGATCAGCACAATGAAAACTATGCTGTCATCTCCAAATAAAAGTACTTCAGTAATACTTGACCAGATGAATGACCCGAACACTTTTGTTGTTCCAGGAATGGATTCTAGGTACTGGATACTGCTGTGTGCAGTTTATAGAACATACTTAAGTACATTAAATTTTCACAAACATATCTCAATACAGACATAAATTAACTTGCATGTAATGACATGCAGTTAGTAAGGCTAACACACTGAAAATTAATAAGCTGCTAGCATCTTCAAAATACAACTACTGCATGCTGCAGGTATTGTATTTCTAAATAGGTTCTTATAGGTCAGTCATTTAGCAGGGAGATCAGAAAGAAATAAAAGGTCAGTGACTTGTATACATTCTCTGAGCCATATCCTTTACATTATTGTTACAATTACATTACCTTACTCCTCTTCCAGCAAGTCAGTTTCTAGTGTTGTGAAGAAAAACAAGTACACACATTGCACTGAGATTTGTGAATTTCCTGGAGTTCCATATAACTTTTGGTCTGGCTCCCATGGCACAATCTCAACTGTAAAACAAAGTTTGGCAGTCTCTGAATTTCAGGAACAGTTCAAGAAGTATACACTCAAAGGAAAATGAATTCTAAACTGCAAATATCCCTGCTATCATATAGGCTTAGCTCACTTCTTGCCCCAGTCCCTTTACTTTCATGATATGTCTCATCTTGGTTTAGCTCATTGCCAAAGGACACGTTTACGGCAACTTTAAAATGGTTTATATTGGCTTGAGGGAGTGTTGCCCAGTCAGGGTTTAGTCAGAAATGATTTATGTTGACGTGACTCAGGTCTGGGCACTCACTTGCCTTCATTTTCTTTCCAGTTTACCACACTTAAACTCAATGACATGCATCCTTGCCTCAAGGCAAGGGTGTTTTTTTTTTTCCATAGACACTTGAAACCGTCAACCATACTTCTGTTTTTATTTTAGTTATGAACTTCAATAGCTTCCTGGGAAAAGGTGGGCACTGATATCAAAAATCATATCACCGAATTATGTTAAAACCTCATGCCTTATTGTGCAATCATACAATCCAGTGCAATGGAAGTAAAAATGCATATTTGAAGAAATAACCTTTTGTACTCATAAAGAATGTTCCAATGAATATTTCTGAATTTAAATACAACCAATAAGCTTGAAATAGCAGTTTGAATAGGGAGTTGTTTAACAGTGACAGGAAAATCCTTAATCACAGTAGAAACTTGGAGGCTCCTGGCAGTCTATTCTGTGACCAGAAAGGTGTTAAACCCCAGACTAGCCCTGCACTTTTTTGTCTGTACAAGGCAGAAGTACTCCCTGTTCCCATTACTTACAGTTCTGACTTAATGCACTTCTTTGGAAATTGTCTAACATTAGGAGAAAATGGAAACACGTAGATTTTCGCAAAACTTATAAATAAATAATACAAAACAAACTTTTTCTTTTTTTAAAAACATTCTTTTTGTGTCTTTTATTCCATGCATGTCTTGTTACCAGATTGTCTCTCATTACCTACAGTTTTTATTGGCACTTCCCCGAGCCTGTCTATTTTATGCCTAGGAAAAGAGAAAGTCTCACACACATCTATGTGTTACCCCTCCAGTTCTCTGCTCTTTGCTCAACTTTCTGTAGAACACAGGTAGTTTGCCGCAAAGAATTCTACGTAACTTTTCCTGAGTTACTCTGGAAAGTTATTTTAGCCAATTCTAGTGTCAATAAGTAACAAAAATGGTATGGAGTCACTTTTACTCACTTTCAGCTTCTAAACTGCACTAAAGGGTGCTGGTGGACTTAATTTACGTGCACGATCCAAAGTAACTTTGCGACGCAGAAGTATCTGAAAACTCTGGAGAAGTTGAAGATGGAAAAGAAGGTTTTCCAAACATTAATTTTGTCCCAAAAGCATGTCTTTCATGCTTCAGGAAAAGAAAAGACTTTAGATTACTTTTATTTCATACCTGGCAAAAGCTCAGTTTAAGGCAGATTCAGCTGGTCAGTACTGCAGTGACAGCTTTTGCTTTCCTCCAGCCCATTAATTTTGATAGTAAAGAAAAACAAGCGCATCTGCCTCTATTTGCCATGGTGAGTGACTCAGTATAACCCAAGGGTGGCTTTAGAAGGAGCACTTAGAAGATTGTAGTCCTCCCATTAGCCCAGCCTGGGGAAAAACACACTCCAGGCCCCAAGACACCACGAGTGCTTGGGCAGTCTTGTCATCCAGCTGTGGTGGAAGAAGTCACACTGGTATCTCTTTCTACTTGCAGAACATGAGACAATGGGTAGGAAAAAGAGTCATCTACATCTGATTTGCATCTCAAGTGGTCTAACTTAGTAGCCAGCACTTGCAATTTCAATTGTGGTCATCCATTATCCAGTAATATGCAAGAAAAGAGGGGGCTTCTTGAAAGATCTCTGCAATCATTCATAAGTAGCACCCTGAGCCCACAGCTCCAGCTGTCGCTATTTCTTGAATTTTCTTCCAGCTCAGCTAATGTCAGGGGAGCTGAGAAGGGTATCCCTGAGTCATAACCTCTTTTTCATGTGTCAAGTACGATGCTGTTTTTCTGTCATGCTTATAAACCTATCTATCTCACAACTCTTAAATATGTAGCCTGTTCCAATGTGTTTAGACCTGGAAAATATTTTTTTTCTCCGTATTCTACTCTCAAAGGGATTCACCTCCTACTTATTCCTTATAACTCAATGAATTTAGCTTTTTGTTTCTATAAAAAATAAACACTAGTTTTTCTACATGTGAAGAAGCACAATAAAATTGCTGCTTAACAACATTTGCTTAAACCAGCATTTGCCATTTTCCATAAATATATAATGACCTATTCATCCTTTATTTTGCAGTACTTCCTTCTTAAATGTATTTGAAGACATATGATGTTTTCCCCAAAGTCAAAAGCACTGCCAGCTTTCACAGGGTATTTATTCGATGTTTCCCACTGGCAGCTGTAGCCATAGCAGAAACACTTGTCTTATTCCATGGAGCCACAGGTGAAGATGACACATATATATAGATATTCATGGATATATTCATGATTATGTTTGGTCCAGATGGAAGAAGATTTGAGATAATTAAATTACTTATGTTGGCCAAAATGTCTTTTATTTCAACCTCCACATTTCAATATTTTTCCTTTTTAATACTTCAGGAAGATGAGGAACTACTAGCCATGAGAGAAAACACTATCATTATACGTGAAAATCACCCTATCACACCGCAGGTTTTGTCATGTCATCCTGTAGAAGGCTAAATAATATCTGGATTTCACATGTTAATGTGTGCTGGCAAAAGAATACTATGCGTTGCTAAAGCAATGGTAACTTCACCCTCTAGATTATGGAAAAATATGAAGGAGAAAAAAAGACTAAATTCTAGTATTTTACTAAACAAAAAGTTGGTCATTTTATAATCCCAAAGAGTGAAATCCTATTTATAGCAACAGTGGAATCAAATAGTATGCGATCACTCTGAGGTTTGCAACATTTGACAAATTGTAATTTTGTTCTTCACAAACTCCTAAACACTTCCTGCTAAGTGACAACAAGCATCAGCAAGTTTCAACAAACCTTCTGCAGCTTCTCTATCTCACTATAAAGAACAGATGCCGTTTTGGGGCTGCTGTGAGCTCTTCTGTTCTTTGTGCAATGCATATAAGAGTGCACATCACATGCAAACATGATAGCCGAGGTCCATCTTAAATGTCCATTTTAAAATCCATGGTGCACAGGCTCAAACAGCTGGCTTTAGGCATAAATCCTCTGTCAATCATGGCAAAAAAAAAATGAGCCACATGCAATTTCATGGCAAAAGTGACAAAATTTTCAGCATTAACAACAGAATCATTTGGGCTGTTAGAATATACAAAGATGCTCCCACAGTGTTTTCTAGCATGTTTGTAAAGCTTATGATCAATGTCTGCCCCTCAGCAGTAGCAAGGGAAAGGTATCAAAACTACATAACTTGGTAGCTGATGATCCCAGAAAGAAATTACTAACAGGACATCAGGGTGCTTTTAAATCTTTCAGAAAAGAGCTTCCTATAAAACAAGGGACCAAATGATCTGAAGATTTTGGGATGGTAGGAATTTCACATCATGAGCTTAGAATAAATGTCACCTACATACTAGAACAGTGTTAAGTAAAACTTTGAATGTCCAAGTCTTTGCCAGTACAAAGTTTTCTTCCTTTCCATGCTCCTTTTTGATACGTCTTAAAAAGACAAACTTAAGAAGTTTCACTAACTACAAAGAAAACTTGAGATTACTCATAAAGAGGAGGAGGGAATTAGTTTTGTAGTCAGGAACATTCCTGATGGAGAAGGAAAGCAAGAAGACACCCGGCTGATGAGGGGGGTAACATCAGAGGTGATTCAGAAAGCAAAACTAATAAGTATAAATGGATCACTTCAAGGAAGGGGTGGAAAATTAGCAGAGATAAACAACTTAGGGCAAATACAAGGGGACAAAGAAGTAAATTTCAACAGAAATATGTCTGGAGACAAGCAGTGTCAATTCACCTTACTGTTAGTGGGTAGACATCTGCCTCACTGCACAAGCACAGAGGAGGTAGAAAATATAGTGTCTGCCCTGCAGTTAGCTTGTGATGCTGTTTTTCCACCGTGAGTAGTCCTCCAGCTTAATGTGCCCAGGTTTTCTATCTATAAAATTTCATTGGAAAATGTCAAGTCATCAATGCCAAAACATGTAGGAGAGAACACATCTGTTACAGCAAATACAGACTTTTTGTTCAGGAATTCTATACTATGCAGATCTGAAAAACCAAGTAGCACCGCGACAAGATCTTCCTGGAGGCAGGAGACCCAGGTTCAGGCTTTGCTTCCCTGAAGTTAGAGCAAAGATTTCAGCTTCATCCTTTCCCCAGTAAGCCCTCAAGGCTATCCATTACTCTTGATGGAACGTTTTCAATCTCAACTATTAAAGCAGCTCTATTTTGCATAAATTGTATTAAGTATTCATTGAATTTTGGGCTTCAACACCAGGGGTTAGTGCCCTAATCACCTGGCTATTCTAGGAAGACACAAGGCAGGGCAGAATGTGGTAGGAATCATATAACAGACAGCTTTTATAAACTTTCTTCATCAAGCTTTATACTCCATCACGGCTGACCTCACTTCTAGGAGTCCTGACACCTTTGCAAACATCAACTCTCTTGTCAGGTTATGAGTATGTCACTGATAGAATTGATTGAGATGTCTTTAGCAGCCCCTCTGACTCTTTTTTTCTCCCCTGGAAGAATGCTATGTAGTTTGGATTTAACGTGGCAAGGTGTAGAACACCTTCACTTTGAAACAACATGGAAAGTCTTTTGCTGTTGTAAGCTTCATCTAAAAATGCTTTTGCTGCCACCACCATGAAGTTATAGCATTACATATGCTCATACAGTAAGATAAATAGTTCAGTTAACAAGAATGGCTATAGCAAATGAGAAATATGAGAACTCTGTACTGTAAAGCACAGCCATTCACACTTACTGACTTCCCTGGGTTTGTTCCACATTGATTGCTCGTTTTCATACAGTTTGTATGAGCCAGCCTCTTGATACTTCATTAATTCATCCACACTTCATGTGCAGCATTCACTGCACAGACGCCAGGTCAGACTCTTAAACACAGTGCTGGACTTGATCAGATGAAGGCCGCAGCAGAGTAAAGGCAGACTTCACTCTGCCCAAGGGGTTTTGCTATGCAAGCCAAGCGGAGGAGAGTGAAAGGAGATTTTTCAAGTGAGTGGAGCAGGGCATTGGAAGACTAAAATAAAGGTTTGATTGTTGCCTTTTTTAATTCTTCTTCCCCCTGTCTCTATAGGATCAGTTGTGTGGAGATACATTACATGACTTATGACCAGGAGTTGACAGTGCCGCACTGTGGAGTACTAGTTTACCTCGCATCTGGAAGAGAGAATGGACTTGGGATTCCACATCAAAACACAAGCCTTCAGGTATGCTGTAATTCTGGGGTGACATTTTCCAGTGCTAGATCTCTCCAGTGTCCTCAGACATAACATGAGCAAAAAAAGGTGCTGTGTCTGCAGAGGGAGGTTTCAGTAACATTTGCTTTGAGGACATCTGAAGATAATTCTGGTACAGGCACCACACCTTTTCAACACTGTACCAAGGTTTAAAATAGATCTATCATTTTATGATTAATTTCAAATTCATATTCTCCCTTCCAATACCAGGAACGATCTCATCATATAAAAGGCAGAGAAAAACACTGGTCCTGTTCTTCAGAACTTTTTGCTATCTAAATAATCTTTTTGTGTTTTTATGTTTTCAAGGAAGTAATTTCTTGTCCAACTCAATTCCAATTTTCACATAAAAACTTCATGATAAACCGAAAATAAGCAATATATTTCAGCTGTCTAAGGTTATATAACATGGGGTATATTTTCAAAAGCCTCAATTAAGGCCTTATAATCTATGGGATAGTGTTTGTAAGATCTCAAGGTTAAATTAAAACCAAGATTTACAATAAAGTCTCCCCTTTGACAAAAGTAGGTCATTATTGTTAACATTTTCTTTTTATTCTTTGTTCATGCAACTAATTCTAACACAGCTGTCACATAGAAGAGTTGAAATGATAAAAATCTTTGTTGTTATGATACTTATGAACCATCTAATCTTACACAAATATGTTTGTCTCTGCCTCTTTTAAACAATCCTTTGACCTATCTTGATTATCCAGGGACTTAAACAAATGAGATCAAATTTAAAACGTAAGGAAAAAGATAGTCCTGCTATTTTTCAACTATTCTCTTTCAATTTTCTGTGTTTTGAAGCCAATTAGTATATTTGAAAAACAATCAGAGCACTTTCAATGGGTGCAAGTGAAATGTATATCTGATCTCTGACATCCATATGCAATCCTAGTAGTAAATGTTACAAGAATTTGCCAATAGCTCCAAGATCTTTGTGTTTGCGAGTTGTGTATTTGCTCCTGGTTTTTGTTTAGAATTTTAATTTTAACGAATGTGAAAATAATCAGACTGGAAGTGTCAAGAGAGAATACAACATTCGTGTATCACTGAGAATGCGTGGTACAGAGATTTCAGGTTTTAATTGCCAACTTAGCTCACTAGCCAGTCTCACTATTAAGAGTATTAAAAAGGGTGTTTGCATCAGGAAATGGAGCATGACAGTCATAACCTACAAAAAGCAGAATACATTGTTAATATTTAGAACAAAGGGTAATTTTTAGTGTTATATTTTTGCTTGAATAGACACATTATCAAGGACCATATGATTTGCAAATCTGGTTTAGTTAATCTGAAAAATCTCATGGATCAGGAATGTTTTTTTTCTCTCTTAATCATTTTGCTTGGTCCCTAATTTAAGTGCAATTCAAACCTCTCTATCAATATGCGTTCAAAATCAAAATTTCCCATTAGAGCTATTTGTAACTGAGAAACGTGTGCCTGTTGACACAAGAGCAAATGACATGAATGAATCTGCAGACCTCAAGAGAAAAAGGAAAATGATGCCATAACAGCCACCCGTCTGGTACTGATTTAATCTTCTTTCTACCCAAATGTTTTCTTCGGCTTTCTTTTTTAGGTTTCTTCTGGTGACATATTACAAAAAGGTGATACCTTGCTCTCACAGTGTCGTGGTTTAAACTTAGTCATAAATTAGAAAACCACGTAGCCTGCTCATTCCCCCTCCACCCCCCACCTGTCTTCTGGGAAGGAGAATGGAAAGAATGTAACTTCCGCAGGTTGAGATAAGAACAGTCCAGTAACTAAGGTATAACACAAACCACTGCTGCTACCACCAATAATAATAATG
>WYDI02016398.1:18242-28351 GCA_009867235.2 Psittacus erithacus
CATGACATGCTGTGGTATGGAATACCTCTTTGGCTAGTTTGGGTCAGGTGTCCTGTCTCTGCTTCCTCCCGGCTTCTTCTCCTCCCAGGGCACAGCATGAGGCTCAGAAAGTCCTTGGTCAGTGTAAACATTCTAAGTAGTAGCTGAAAACATCGGTATTATCAGCACTGTTCCCAGACCAAAAGTCAGAAACACAGCACTGCACCAGCTGCTAAGAAGGAGAAAAATGACTGCTACTGCTGAACCCAGGGCACACAGAAACCTTTTTCTGTGTCCTTGAACTCAAAGGAATACCAAGAAAACCTCTTGTGTGTGTGAACTCAAAGGAATACCATAGGTAAAGTACATTATATACAAGAGTACTAACACAATAGATATTACAAAGCTGAGAAATGCAAGAAAATATTGAGTTTCACAAAAAAAGAGCATGGTAAACCGCTAATAATCTGCCAATTTCTTAGGTATTACTCAAATTCAGGGCAACATTAAGGTGACTACAATTATTACCCAGCTCCCATGCTTTCAGTCTTGGTGCCTCTGGAGAGTGAGTTAGGGTCAATCAAACCAAAATCTTCAACACCGTCATAAAGTGGTGATTAACATAACACTTGATTTCAAATTAAGAAAAGAAGACTTCGGGCCCAAGAGATGTTGGGTTTGTGTTTTCTGGCTCTTACTATCCTCAGATTGCTGTAGATCTTTCCTGTTCCTCCTTCTGCTCCCATTCTGCTGCTTTTCGGTTTTTCACTCACTCTTGTTTGTTTTGAATCCATCACAGTCTGCCCTAGCCTGCTTCCACCCACAGGTCTAACCTAATACTGTTACCCCCACACTCCTCTATGTTTTTCTGATGAAAATGAGTCTCATCCCTAGCACAAGTCTGAGGATCTCATCCCAGCACAAAAGAGAAAAGAAACAAATGGACACGTGTTCTCTACCATAAGAAATAGAATTGTGAAACTTTTTGATAAAAATCAGCCTCTATCTTGTATGTGCTGACTACCAAATATTTGCAAGTGACTTGTTTCCCAGCAACAATATATCCTGGCAAGTAATGATGAATTCTTTTCTTTTCATGATTCAGTATAAATTTCTAGTATCTCAAATGAAGTTGCTCATCCTTCATAATAAAATATAGTGTAAGTAGAATAAAGTAGAACAAGATTTAGAGAAGGGGGTGGGGGTGTGTGTGTTTTAATTTACCCTGATTACAAATAAAATATTACAGGGTTTGCTAAAATTTGATGTGGATATCGTTACTCCTTAAAATTTACTACCCCACACTCCCTGTTACTCCTAACACAATGTAGTAGAACATAAGAGTAAAACTTACTTAATTGTCTGACAAAATCCTGCCTTCAATGACCAATTTCTGGTCGATCTTGAGCCTAGACCTGGGTTTAAGCTGGGCGTAGGCACAGATTAAAGCTTTGCAAGTGCATATTCTTAAACCTATGCCTGGACATATGCAAAGAGCAGTCCCTTTAGTCATTTAAAATTCCACTTCCAAGCAAAGAGTTTCAACATTCCAATTCCCAGCAGGGAAAAGAAGACCCTCAAGACCACTGCTTCCCAAACCCTGTATTTCAAATACTCAGAATGGTAACTCACAGATGAGAAGCTTTCTTCCCATCATGGTAGCCTGAACAATTGGGAAGAAAAAAGTTACCATCTGTCTCCCACTTGAGGAAGGAGGTGAATAAGAGAAGCAAAGTAACAGAGACAGAGACAGGGAGAAAGGGAGAAAAGGTCTAACAGCAAGCAGAGATCCAGGCTAATAAGGGTAATGGCAAAGCCACCATCTCTTTTTTCAGTGTTTTCAACCCCAGGGAGGCCAATTCTGAGAAGATCATATTGCTCAAACAATGGGTTGATCGGCATGTTCATGGGCTGTGAACAGGCCAGCTTGTGGTAGAGAGGGGGGTCGTGAGGGAACAAACAAGAGATTTGGAGCAGTAGGGAACCGGGAGGGAGGCCAGCCAGGCATACTTTGTGCCATCAGCCCTGACATGTGGCCATGACTGCTTAAAAAGTAAAAATGTGGAGGAAGAGAAGTTAAGTAAGGCCATGCCAGAAGAGTTAGCTCAGCTAAGATCTGTCACAGGGAAGAAAAATGGGTTTGAGGCAGAAGACTGTGTGTCTGGGGAGGAGCTGTCATTGCAGTGGAGAGGAGCCATGCTCTGAATGCAGGCTAAACACCATAGAATGACAGATAGTAAGCATTTCAGCATGGGTGACCCCAAAACCAATGAACATCTCTGGTTTTGATCTCCCTCACTTCCTTTAAAAGTTAATCAGGATTATTTTTTTTTTTAGAATTTCTCAGCTTTAATTGTATTCTATAATAGCCATAGTACAAACCGCAAACAAGCGAACTTAAAGCTTTACTGCTAGCTCCCTCTCATTTGAGGGAGTAATTTAAGCATCTGTGCTCTGTTGAAAAATATTATATGTTAAGAAGTAACAGGATTTATGTCAGGGTCGAAATAACTCTGCATTTGACTCCTAGACCTACATTAAGCTACAGCTTAATGGAAAGCCTACAAGGAAGAAAATCTCTTCCTACAAAAACTTATATCAACATTTAGTTTTGTGGCATTTTAGAAGGCAATCATAAAAAGACATTCTACTTCAGAATTTAGGTTATTGTGGATTTACCCAAATACACATTTTATTGTCCAAGGCTCCATCAAGCAAATACTGCAGAGTGGTAGTAGATATGTAGCATAATCATCAGCTCTGGGGACCTGCTGCACTCACCATATGAGTTTCATGGTAGGTGCCTTGGAGCTAGCTGAAATTTTTGGCCACTGCCAAATTTTCCTTTTGCTTTTTGAGGGAGAAAGAAATATCACACTCCACTATATAGCTGAAGCAGAAAAGTGGTATTTGTCTAGGCCTCTTTCTTTTAAGGTACAGGACCATACACAAGACATAAGTCTTCCAGACTATAACTTCTTATGAAAAATCACTGATAGCAACAGTGAGCTGTTTAAACATTTATTAAATCACTTCACAACAAATAGTAACACATGAAGTGCTACCATCACTTGTTATAGCAGTCTTATTCTAAGAAGGAAAATACCATCTAAAGGATTTTTTAAGCTTTTAAAATATTTAGCTAATATCTAAGAAATAAATTTCTCAGGGGCTTCTCTAGCAGTACCTTTACTTTGTATAATCTTCAGGATACAATATATCTGTACATGTAAATATTGAAATTCATAACTAGTTAAAACAATTACCTGATTCTGGAATGACCTGTGTTTCAGAAGAGAAGCAGTCTCTAGTCTATTGGACACTCAGGAAAAACCAGAACACACAATGTTAGTGCATGCCTGCTAAATTAATGGAAGGTGTAGATTTAATAAACTACATATTAATGTATGTAAGGTGTTTGGATGAATTAGGAGTTGGTGCCTTCAGAATTATTTTGCAAAAATAAAGAAAGCAAGGGAGGAAAAAAGGCCTCAGAGCCTTTTCCTCAGTTTCATGTTCTTGCAAAAGTTAAATAGCTCTCTCTCAGCTTCTTTCCCCTCCATTTTCTACACTTTGCTGAAAGCTTTGATATGACAATGATTTTTTTCCTTAGCTAAACACTTTCTCTTCTTACTCTCCCAGCTCCCCACCTACCTTGAGAAAAATTTCTCTATACACAGTAGCTCAGGGCATGAATAGGGAGATATTTTCATATGTGTTTTAACTGACATGTTATAAACAAAGCCACCTTTAAAGTATTATAGTTTATTCTAATATTCCTTTAAAAATTTATTCTGTGCAGTGATTTTTCTCATTCAGTGTTACTGCCCTTTTTTTTTTTCTCATATGAAAATTCTGTAGACCTATGTCTTCCCTTCTTTCCTTGCTATTTCATTCCCTGCCCTAAGCAGATGCCACTTGACCATGCCTGTTTTCACATTTCTTCCTCCCTCTCTTTTTTTTTTAGCACTGGTATGAAAAGTGTGAGGTTTATTTTGAGCCATTGTAGAGATGATCCATCATAGGCCAGATGCTGGGAATGCATCCATAGATCCAGATGAAGTCAAATGTACACAATGCATGTGAAAGAAATTTACACGGAGTGCACCATCATCATATGCCCACTCATTGGCAGCAATAACCTGGAATGACATAGTACCACCAACAGTGGACGAAATGATTCGTCAACTCGGAGAGTTTGCAGGCAATCTCATCCCTTCCATCATTTTAGCTGTGGAAAAACTGTCCCAGGAGTTCAAACAATTGAGAGACGATGTATCTGATCTATCCAGTTCCCCATGTGTACCAGCCCATGTCTCAGCTATTAACAAAAGGTATCCTCCTGCTCGAGAGAGAAGATATAGGAAGTACACGCCATGGGCCACCCTACAGTTTTACCTGCAGGATCACGGAGGAGACATGAGAAAGTGGGGTGGAAAACCTACCTCAGCTCTGAAGAAACAGGTGCATGAATTGGAGAACAAAGGTCAAGGATGATCATCCTGTGAAAGCTGCAGCTTCAGTCTCTGGTAAGCAGGTTCCCAGATGGAGTGGAAGAGCTGATTTTACTCCAGCTCCTGCGATAAAGACTAATCCCTTTCTACAAAATATAAGTCACCAATGTTGTGATCACTTTTAGAGGGAGCAGACTCTCCAGCTTTCTTGTAGCCCCTTTAGGCACGGGCAGCTGCTTTAAGGTCTCCCCTTGAGGAGCCTTCTCTTCTCCAGGCTGAACAAGCCCAGCTCTCTCAGCCTGTCTCCAGAGCAGAGCTGCTCCAGCCCTCGCAGCATCTCCATAGCCTCCTCTGAACTTGCTCCAACAGCTCCACATCCCTCTTGTGTTGCTCCAGAGCTAAATGCAAGACTGCAGAGGGGGTCACCCCAGAGGGCAACAGAGGGTCAGAATTGCCTCCCTTGACTTGCTGCTTAGGCTCTGGGGATGCAGCCCAGCACACGGTGGGGCTCTGGGCTCAAGCGCACACTGAAGCCAGGTCACTGGGAGTTTCTCCTCACCCAACACTCCCAAGTCCTTCTCAGGGCTTTTCTCAATTCACTATCCCCCAGCTGGTGTTTGTGCTGACTCATGTTCAGGGCCTTGCACTTGGCCTTGTTGAACATGAGGTTTACATTAGTCCACCTCTCCAGTCTTTCCATGTTCTAGCATATGAACTGCTGGAGTTGGAGGAAAAGAGTTCAGGATGCAAACTGCTGTGGTTCGGGGAAAAGAAAGACATAGGGGTGAGAAGAGGATCCTGTGAAGTGCTCAAGATGCCAGCAACCCTGAGTCCCATTTCTCAAGTTGGAAAATACCTGTCAAATGTAACACAAAATCACCATATTTCTTGCATGCAAGCCAAAAGCAAATTTCTTTTATTTATTATCTCACTAATATAAGATAATATAGGACTTATGCACTGCTAATAACTAAAAAACTACATCAATGAAGCCAAGAATTAGTATTATACCATTGTGGATAAATATTATGAACCACACAGGTACAAGGAGCCTGAACAGAAAAAATTGGAATTTTTCCAGCGACTGAGTTTTTCATCTTGACAAGTTTTTTTTGTTGTATTAAGACCTCACAGTCCACAGCCAACTAGAAAACAGAGAAAACAAAGAAACAACTTGATCAAGTTTTTTGAAAAGACAAAGAAGAAAAAAGAAAAGACAAATAAATGTATTACTCTCTGCTGTAGATTTTCTTTTATCATCCTTCGAGTTACTACTTGCAACCAGTGTTAAATTGAGGACTGAATTAACCACTTAATTCCTCCTGTAGGCAGAGAGTTTCAGGGGTTCCCTTAGCTTTTTTTTTTCTTATCCAATTGTAGGCCAGTATTTATCAGCACGGTTGGACACCAAGTCACAACTGAATACTCTGAAACTGTATACTCACTATCCACAGAGATAAAAAAGTTTCCAACCAAATTTGAATAATAAATTTGAGGAACCTGTGATCAGGTAAGAATGTGTGCATAGATAATTCAGTGTGAAATATTAATGTAGGTTTCATGGGAAAAATATTTATGGGTTACTCTATAGCTAACAGTCAAAGGAAATAAAGGGAAGTGGAGATATTACAATTCTGAGAGGTACTCAGAAAAGCCAGTGTGTTCAGGGTTACATGCACATTTCAACACCAGTTTCTGTGTTTTGTTTAGCAGAATACTGGTGCACAGATGTTAAAGAGATATTCTGGTTTGGGGCTGAGAGCCCGAGATTCTGTTCTTCCAACTAATTACTTTAATTTTATAATTAGAGCACAATGCTCTCTCTTCCCTCCTCCAAATGCTCCCTTTCCCCACTCACTGTTCCCAAAAGTAAGTCCTACATACTCGGCTCCATCAACCTCTTATCCTCCGATTCACTTGCATGCTCCCTTTCCTTTCATCAGGCAAATAATTTTTTTGGTCTTACAAGGGAGAAGATGGTTGAAGGAGGCAAACACAAAATCTCTTTTTTTTTTTTAATCAGCAAAATTCAGGTGACAGTCAACTGACCTTACAAATGTGCAAGTACGCATTTCTGCGGTTTTGGAGGAAAGAACACAAAGATTTTAAGGGGTGAGAGGTTAAAAAATAGAGACAAGTTAGGTTTTCTAACCATTATGGAGCACAAAACACAGCAACAAGACCAGACTTTTTGGTCACCTAATTGTACCATATAGGAACAGACCAAAAAAAATAAAAAATGTAACCCTATTCCTCCACATATAAAAACCATATTTTTTTTACAAGGAATCAACCACTCCCAAGGTGTGCCAAAAAAGTTGTTTCTCATCAGATGACAGACAAGGTGTGATATTGTCAGCATTTCAAAAGGCAATTTGTGCAAGAAACAGTGGAATTTTTCCTACTAAGCAAACAGACGCCCAGAAATCATTTAGGAACAGGCTTACAGGCAGGGTTATAGATGCATCTTAAAGTTTAAAAAAATGCACATATAAAGATTTTGCCAACAATTCTTCTTGTGCCTGACCAGAGGTATTTTAATTATTGACATTGATGGCTCGTTTCAAAAAGTTCCTTTACAACTTTGACAGCTGGAGTTTCCACTCTGTTGAAGCTGACTTTTTTGAAGGTAATATAAGTACTGTGTAATACATTAAGATAGATTTGACTCTTTAATATTTATAAGATTAGCATTTATATTAGACCATAATGAGCTCCAATTAGTATCATTCCAATCTAACCTTAGGTCTATAACCCAATTTTCTTGCATTTCAGACATCATCTTCTAAAGTAAGATGGAAAAGAATTGATTGATTCATGACAAAATTTTTTAGGGTCTACTGGGAAGAAAAATTGCTTAAATGATTGATCAGCATTTTTTCATCTGTCGCTTGAAGTCTTTTGTGAAAAATACTTTGTAAAGCTATGAATTCACTGATAATAGCAAGTATTTAGAAATTATCTTTTTTTTTTCTTTGCTTGTTCAAAATCTAAACATTTCTTTTGCTTGTCAAATAAATCTTTAATTAAATTGATTTCCCTCATTGCATCCTTTTCACAGGTATATCTTCAAATCACTTGAAAGCTGTAGGTGTTGCTAGGCTGGCATCTAAATAAATTTATCCTGCATAACCCCTGCTAGTAGCGTGAGCTTTGCTCTAATCAACAAGGCTGTGACTGATCAGACAGCTCTCATTGTGAGATTCTCAGCTCACATATACAGAGACACACCATCTTTTGATTGATCCTAGTGCATCCATTGGGAGGTAAGAGTTGAAGGAAGTAGCTCACTCAGGCTGCAAAGCAGCTGCTGGACGCAGAGATTGTGCTTTAGGGAGAAAACATGGAGAGTGCCTGCTACACACAGAGGAATGGAAAGCAAGAAGAAAATATAAAAGCGATATTAACCTCAAAGAGACACCAGAAGGATGAGCCTCCTCTAACTTCAGGAATCAGTAGGTAGGTGAAGATAAATTTGTGAGGATAATTATAAACTATGAGCTTTTTCATAAGGTTGTAAATTTTCACAAGAGTAATCTTTGCTTTATGCATTTCAGGGTTATTATTTTTTTCTTTTAAGGGTTTCAGCAGAAGCAAGTCCTAAATCAGGTATGACATAGGAATTGCCATGGGAATAAAAACACCAGAGGTGCCAGAAGTTGGTTCATTTGACCAGCAGTGATACAGTAGGATAAGGCTGAATGAAGATGGGCTGTTAGAGGACAATGCTTTATGTGCTAAATCCCACATCTCCATCACTTGGCCTCTGCAACATTTCCTTCCTGCAACCAAGCCCAGCAGCAGATAGTAGAAATATCTACTGGAGAATTACACAGAAACAAGTACTTCCATATCAAAATACATTGTCCCTAGTGTTCATCCTACATAAATCACAAGTAATTTACCTATTCATATCTGTAACACAGACTACTGCATATACAACCCAATTTGGACCCATTTCTCCAAGCAAGGACCCCACCTGCTTTTAAGCACTCTCCTGTTACCCTGGTAGTGTGCACTACTCAGTTAACAGTCCTCTGATTTTGTTTTTGTAAATATAAACAACATTTTTCTTAGAAGTCATATTAACAGATGTGCTCTGCCCATAGAAAGCCTACGATAGGTACCAATAGTCAATGAAAACAAAAATCAAAATAACATTCAAAATGTTACCCTTACACTCAGTTACTTTAGTCTTTCATGTCTTTCCACAAGTTGGGCATACTCTCTGGCACATAACTCACAGTTATGGAAAGACTGTTGCACTGGGAGGCATAACATGAGCACACCACAAACCCTCCACAATTCTTGTCATGATCTTCTGCCTTCTGTAGCACCATCCCTCTCCTGTCCCTCAGGTGAAGTTACAAGGCCAACACTATACCCCAAAATCTATTTTCAGGCAATAGTTCCTTCATAAATATGCTTCATTTCAATTTATTTCTCAAGTTATGATCTGTATTTTTGCTTTCCAATAAAAAGAACAAAACCTGTCCCATCTGCAATGTGATCTCTAATAAATCATTGCCTTCTTCTAGTAATTTCTATCTTCAATTCAGTCCATGTTATCAAATCCTCCTAAAAAAGTATTCATGTCAGCTCATAGCCAGCAATCAATGCTCACAAAACATTATCCACTTTGTTTCATGCTCTGTTCTACCAGTATCTACAGAAGACAGCAAATGTAAGTATTTTGAAAATAACCATCCTTCATTCTCTTGTTTTGCAAAGTAATCTCAATGATCTATCTCAGTAACTCTCTTGCAGGTCTTTACTTTTGAAGTAAAATCTAGTAACTCTCCCATTCATCTGGCAGGGTATCTTATTTACTAGTTTGATTTTATACTTCTATGTCCAGAAATTGTAAATTCAATTTACCTCAACATGGCATGCAGCAAAGGAGGCTTATGCAGGGAAGTCAGTGAAGGCCCTAAAAAAGATATGCCTTTTAGATAGGTGATGTAATTCAAGAATGCTGATTCTGTAAACCTTTCCCATTACAGCATCTTGCACATGCTCACCCGTGGGTATCTTTCCTTGTAGGACACACCAGCTTTCAGAAAGTGAGCTCCCTCAATGTACCAAATGTGTCACACATGTTCATGCGCTCTTGCAACCAAGAATCAACACAGCAATGAGAAAAGGTGTCACCAATAACAGAATTAAAAAAAAAAATCCTACCAGCTGAGAAAGAAAATCTGTAAAGACTGGAAATTATGTATCTGAAGTACAAGAAATTAGATGAAGAGCTAAATGTCCATGAGAATTTAGATTAAACACAGCACATGCAGCATACTTAAATTCAAGGTGACATGGTAGTTGAATGTTTGAATTGTTTAGAAGACACTAATTTAAAGTTGCTGAAATGCTTGTGATACCAGTTGTCCCTTCAGTGACATACTTCCTCTTATATCCTAAACTCACAGAGGCACCTTAAGCTGGCAGTTTTCAGCCTGACATTACAATAAGAAACTATAATCATGAAAAAGCCTAAACTAATAACTGAATAAGACAGCATCCTGTAGAAAATTCCTGTATAAGCATCCAATGCCACAAGTACAAGAAAGAAAAAAGAAAGAAAGAAGAAAGAAAGAAAGGAAAGAAAGAAAGGAAGAAAGAAAGGAAGGAAGGAAGGAAGGAAGGAAGGAAGGAAGGAAGGAAGGAAGGAAGGAAGGA
>WYDI02016399.1:0-17494 GCA_009867235.2 Psittacus erithacus
TGGTGATTGTATTCTCTTCCCTTGTTATTTCCCTTATCACTGTTATTATTGGTGGTAGCAGCAGTGGTTTGTGTTATGCCTTAGTCACTGGACTGTCCTTATCTCAACCCGTGGGAGCTGCATTCTTTCGATTCTCCTCCCCATCCCTCCGGGAGTGGGGAGGGGCGGGGGGGAAGGACAGGTTGTGGGGGAGAAAAAACGAGCAGGCTACATGGTTTTCTAATTTATGACTAAGCTTAAACCACGACATAATGTGACTTTACATGCTTTTATTTCTGATAAGACTTAAGCTTGTTTTCAACCCTGACTATACTTTTAAGTTTAACAACATTTGTGCTAGCTAACATGGTAACAGTCTCAGGTAACTGTATTTT
This sequence comes from Psittacus erithacus, assembly GCA_009867235.2. Classification (NCBI taxonomy): domain Eukaryota; kingdom Metazoa; phylum Chordata; class Aves; order Psittaciformes; family Psittacidae; genus Psittacus; species Psittacus erithacus. The sequence continues at coordinate 375 of WYDI02016399.1, forward strand.
ATATAACTCAACAAAGCTTTCATTTTAAGCTTCAAATTCAAATATATATAGTTTGTATTATCTAGATGTAATATTATTAATAGGTTCATTCTTTTCTCCAAGAAAAGACTCTTAGATCCAAAATTACTATTAGTGGAAATCTATAGTGAGAATGAATGAGAAAAATGAAAATATTTGTGAGAATAAGATTAGTAAATTAGCTTATGGTGTTTTTAACAGCTGCAACATTATGTCAGTCTATTAAATTATTAATAAGCTTCTATGAGACCAGAAGGAGGTCTGGAACCAGTAAAAATCTATACCACATGAAAGTTTGAATAATCATGGCCATATGTAAATCTGTTGCTTTATTCTTTTAGCAATACTGCAGTCATAGCTTCTCTCAGTTTTTAACATATGCAATGAATTTTTTAATAAGCAGTAACAGAGGAGTCCTCTAGTTCATTTGTTACTTAAAAGTACAGCTTCCAGCTAGTATTAGGTTGAAAATAATTGATTTATATTTCTGAGAGGTGCACTGAATATATTATTATATAAAGATGATGTAGTGAACTAATCTCATCACAAAGACGAAGTTGCAAAATTTATCCTTAATATGTTGTACAAAGTCTAAAATAAAGTTACATTTTTAGTGTTTTGAAATTCACTGGAAAATTTTTATTCCAGACGTTTTACTGGCAGTGTTTTTCAATAGAAAAGGCGTTCTGAAGGCTTTTCAAAGCTGAATTTTTCAAAAGGGATGGTTTTGAAAAAAGGCATATCTATGTTTTTACACTTACTAAACTAAGTTTATAGCTAACAGAGTTTTTCATCATTCAAATTAGTTTTGTCAGCAGGGTTTTTTTACTAGACTTCTTGCAACTATTGTCCCTCAGACTTACAGTGGTCTTATTTAACCGTTCTTCAGGCCTCTGAAGTTTGGGCATTCAAAGATTTCACATATGCTGTAATTTAATTAAAATATGTTCTCCCCTGACTTTGGGAATCTGATCTCATCTGTAGTAAGAGTTGCCTTGTTCTCTTCAGACAGTATCCCCAGTATATCGAGCTCCTACTCAAAGGTCACATCTACCACAGAAGTGCTAACTGCTTTTATAGCTTAGGCTTGGGCAGACAAAAGAAAGCAGTGCTTTCTCAGAACATCTGTGGGATCTTATTGCCCAAGAGCCATCAAAAGGCTCTCAATGTTGGGAAGGTGAGCTGTCAGCAGTATAGGCAGTGGGATGCCTGTTCTTGCCTGCTCAAGTTCTGCCATTTGGCAAAGTAAAGGCATGGATTTTTCCCAGAAGAAGCCATGCTGCAGGATCTAAGTGTGAAAATTCATTGTGTGCCTGTTGGGAGCAAGGCCCACTTAGTTGAAGATTTGCTGGTGAAATTAAGAGAGTTTTAAAATAAGGAGGTTGTGGTAAGACTTAACTGGATAATATTCTGTTCTGTTTTCTATCATGACACTTGATTTGGTCAATTACTCTTTTATTACATTGAAATAATGATGTCTTTCATATGCTGTGTCATAGGATATTTGTGCTGTCAAGACTTACTCTCTAAAGGAACATTTAAATGGCAAATATGATTCTAAATAGGTTTAGGAAAATAATTATAACTCTAGATCTAAATATGCAAACAGCTGAGCTAATAAATGTGCAAGCTATTCCCTGCCTTACAGGGTATATGAGCAGAGCTGGCAGAGTAATTAATGGGACCTAAGGATCACTTCCAAGCACTTCTTTTGCTTTGGGGAATATAGAAATACCCAACAGGTGTAGCATCATCATGTCTGTTGTGAGGTAAGCCTTTTGGGTGACAAGGAAAGGACTTCAGCATGTAAGCCTCTGTCACTGAAATAGGATTAATAGTTCAGCCATCTAAGAAGCCACTCATGATAAGCCTACAACACTTAAGAACTATTTTGACATTTGCTGTTTAGTATGGAAGATGTTCACTGATTCCTGACAGTTTGAAACAACCCTTTGATCATTTGGTTTATAATTGTTTGTAGCTGGCGTTAAAAATATGTTTGGACTCTTTTTTTTTTTTTTTGGTGAGAGTTTGGATCATGGAAATTCAGAAAATTAAAAACAAAACCCTAAAACGTTGTAAAGACTTCTCCAGATGTTAATCACTGCATATGTGACATGACATCATTAGAGTTCAGTGAAATTTCAGAAGTGAAACCGAAAGACTTTGGATATCAGACATTCTGTCTAAAGCTCATTGTAGTGATGAACTGTTGCATTCACTCACTTTTCACTGCAGGCAAACTCAGATTTAAGGCTAATTGATTATGAATCAAATGCCTTTTTCTGGCTCTGTGCACAAGCCTGCATTTAGGTTTAATTATATTATTCACCTGAGGCTTGTTATGGGTGTTTTTAAATGTTTACAGAGAGAAAGAAAACCATAACTGTGTTAACAGCTAATCAGTGGTCTTCAGCTTCTAAATAAGTTTAATGTTTCCTATATTTATTGCATTTATGCCAAGATTGAGGTTGTTTACTCTGATTTTGGACGATACCCTTCATATATCTAACAAGGTTCTAAACCCATCTTTTTTTTTTCTTTTTTCTCCCTTCCCTCCCCCAATTATTTTTAATGTATTGCTCTCCTGAATTGAAAGCTTACAAAAGTGCTGGTCTGAAAAGCCTGGAATACAGAGTATCTGCATTATTTGCAAGGCAAATGGGATAGATGTTCTTCTTCGCAAGACCTTGTCAACACCGCTTACAGCTTTCTTCTCTCTCCCCCTGTCCCTCTGAAAATGCACATTTACAGACAGATATTTCTTGCTTTTTCCTTTGTTCAGTCTCAAATTTGTTAACCAAAAGAATAATTAACAATGTATCATCCTCAGCACTTGTTGGTACACTTCATGTGAATAAATGCTTGTATACTGGTGATGATTTATACTTTCTCTGCTCTGAATAGAATGGATTGATTTCAAAGGGAAAAGGCCCGTGGTCCTTTCACATTTAGGTCACTTAGTCTGAATTTTTGTTTTAATTTTTATTGTTTTGGATTTCAACACAATTATTTTGATTTTTAAAATTTACAAGTTGGTAGAAAAATACTTTATGCTATAATTTATACTTTAAAAAAATGAAACTTTCAAAAGAAACCATGCTTATACTCAAATTTCATCTAGAAAGATTCATTTATAGAAAATCTGTTTTTGCGGGTAAAATAGATCTAAAATTCTGGAATTTTAAAACTACCCCGCAGAATTTACTGTCACAACACAGGTCTGAAAACTATCTCCATGGTCACTGAATCCAATAATGCAAGTCAAATGCAATCTTCGTAAGTTTATCAAGTTGTGTAGAAATTTTTCACCTCTCATGTAACTGGAAGCATGGCCTTAGGGTTTCATTCATCTGATGATTAGAAGTCTTTTTATGTGAGTCTACTTAAATATATCTATAGAGAGTTTAAGGCTGTGAGTACTGCTTTTTAGAAGTTATTTTCTTGGGTATTTATGTTTCAGTGTTTTTAAAGTGAATAATCTTATTCTGCCAGTTTGCATTTTTCTGAGCTAAGCAAGATGAGCTAGTTCTGCAAGGTGTTTATTATGGTTCCTTTTACCTCATTCAACTTACTTTTTTATTGCACCCATTGCAGCCGAAAGATAACTTTTCAAGTGCACTTAACCAGAATTTTGCTCAGTATTCTATGCTAAAAATCTGTAATCCTGTTGTCTTCTTTTCATCACTGTAATTGATGTTTTCTGAAAATTAATTTGCAAATCCTTTACCTTCAGCATTATTTTGAACTGATAGACTTACCATTCAACTACACCACTTCCTATCATTCTAGTCCTCATTGTTGCTCTTCCCATTTGCTATTCTGGATCTACTGAGTTCTGACATCATCTCTTAGCTGTGTGTTAACAACAACATTTCTTCTGCGCAGACCTCATTTATGAAGCACCAAACAAAGTGACCTGAAAGTCAATTTCAGAGTGTTATCACTGGTGATACTATTCCAATCTACTTGCAGCATCTGTTTAACTTCCTTTCAAACACCTAAATTTTAAATCTTATTCTAACCATTGGTTTATTTGTTTATCTAGCTAGATGTGGTTTGAGCTCTCCGTATACCTACAATTTTCCTCCTCCCTCTCTTTTTCCAGCAAGATTGATGGACACTCCCGGCTGCTGTGCAGCTCTGCAGCTGTTGCATTTCCTTTGCCTCTTTTGAGCACACCATGGTCCATCCTTTGTTTCCCAGCGTGGGTCCCAGTGCCAAAAGGCTAGTACAAACTAGCCTGTTATCTTTAGGATTGTATGAACTCCTACTGTATCAAATGGTTTTATGTAGCCCTTCTTCATAAAAGACCGTTACTGGTATAAATAGGTGAGTTACTTATAGTAAGTGAGAATAAATTCTGCATAAAAACTTGTAAGCAGCTATTGAACTCTGGATTAAATTTATAGATAGAGCAGCTGGATATCTAAGCTTCTGTATTTTATATTATGAGGACAATTTGTGTTTAGTTTTCTCTGCCATCTCCAAGTCTGATCTATATACAATACACATGAAACAGATCTTAGTCTATTTGTCTCATTTAGACTGAAATCAGTGTTGAGAAGTTAAAATATACATATATTTGGAGTAAATGAAATACCTTGAGTCTGTGAAGGAATAAACATGATCTAATAACATCACAGAAAGTTGTGTTTTGCTGGGTTTAGATACTGACTCTTAGGCAGAGAAAATTAAGTTAAAAGATCAATCAAGATAGATTATTTTAGACAGAAAACATGGATTTTTGTTGATTCTCATACTGCTTACAGGAATGTTCATTATCTGGTTTTCGATGGGGTTTTTAGTATCCGTTTCTTTTGGCATCAGTTTACTTTCTGATGGGTAGAATTAAGGTAGTACATCTTCGTATCTGTAAACACTGTGCCTTTGCCTTCCAGTGATGGGCTGGGAACATATCCTCTCATTTGCAAAGTTAGAGTAAGAAAAAAGAAAAAAAAAAAAAATTACATACTTTGTCAGGCTTGTTTTCTGAAGTCACTAATGACAGGCAATGGAAAGTGGGAAAGAAGACAAAAGAAAGTTATGTACTTCCCAAACAGTGTTATTCTGCAACAAGTATGTGGGATACAAACTGTATTACAGTTGTGGATGGAACCATGGGTGGGGGAAGGTGGTGTAGACATTTTGTGCAAATAAAGAAAAAACTTTTTTTTTTGGTGGTGCTTTTTTTCTTTTCTTTTTTTTTTATTAAGCTTCTCCCTAGTCTTTCCTCCATTTTGTGAAAGAGAAAAAGGAAAGTACAGTCTTAGGTTACTGACTGTTTCCAGAAGAACAATCATCCTTTTTCTTGAGGGTAGATGACCAGAGATTTCTTAAGGTGCTACCTTTCCTCCTAGAGGTGGAAAGCAAGAGGCTGTGTTCTTTAAGAGCCATAGGAGAGGTCCTTAAGAGGAAATTTACCAATTTTGCAGGTGGAGTTTATCCCATGAGTCCATTTCTTAACCCTTTCAACAAAACTAGATTCAAATTCTCATGTCCATATTTGGAAAATATCATCCTTGAACTGATACAACCCCCAGCATGTCTTATCTTTCCAAAGAGTTTAGGATCAAAATTTGTTCCTATAATTTAATGAATCTTCTTAAAATATTTTGGCTAAACTGGAAATAAAGATTTTGTTTTAGTTGTGTTTAAGAATATTGTAAATGGAACAATGAAAATATCTGAACTCGATTTGATGTTTGACATTTATCTGACTTCTCTATGAGCTCATTGTTAATACAGTGAACCACATCTTCCCCTGCAACTTCATTAAACTTCTCAATGGTAATTAAAAAAAAAAAAAGCCTTTACAGACTGCATTTATAGCTACATACAGGAATTTTTGTGAAGTACTTTAATGAGTTTCGTAGCCACTCACTGACACAATCAGTATTATAGAGTGGCATCTTAAGTCACTCACTGAAACTCTCATAACTTTATAGGGTAATTGCAATTACTCGGCACTGCTGTGGAACCTTGAATACCATGTTCAGTTTTGGGTCCCTCATTACAAGAAAGATGTTTCATTGCTAAAGCGTGTTCAAAGAAGGGTGACAAAGCCGGTGAACAGACTAGAGCACAAGTCTTATGAGGAAGCTGAGGGAGAAGGGGCTGTTTAGCCTAAAGAAAAGGAGACTCAGGGGAGACCTTATTGCTCTCTACAGCCACTTGAAAAGAGGTTGTAGTGAGGTGGGTGTTGATCTCTTCTCCCAAACAGCAAGCAGTGGCCTGAAGCTGCATCAGGGGAGGTTTTGACTGGATATTAGGAAAAATTTCTTCACCAGAAGGGTTGTTAGGCATTGGAACCAGCTGCCCAGGGAAGTGGTGTAGTCACCATCCCTGGAGCTATTAAGCCACATGTAGGCATAGTGTGGCTGCACTTGATACCTTAAAGGTCTCTTCCAAACTAAATGATTCCATGACTCTATAATTTTCTTTTCAGAAATAGATTTCTCAGAATAATTTGGATTACTGTCTAACAATATAACAGAGACAGCAGTGTGCAGTACCTATCCATCCATCTTTTATCTGTATCAGGATAGAATACAATTTTCTTTATGAGACAAAGGGTTAATTCTCTGAAAATTCTGCATGAAGATATAAGGAAAAAATGCCACCCCTAAAACGTGAAAAAAATGCTTCCTGAATTCTGAGACTCTGTATTTTATACTAAAAAAAATGTGTTATATGTGTATTCATGGGCACACAAATGGCAGAAACTGAAAATATATGCAAAATCACACTACTGAATATTTGTGCAAGTTCTGAAGTGCCACCTGTTTACACAATCTTAAGGTGCTCTTTCTTCACGTCGCATTCCACATTTCCAAAGATATTCTTTCCACACCGCACATCAGATCCACAGCATTATCTGAAGGGCATGGGCTTTCTTAAGGTTTGTTGTTTTGTCACCTAAGCAGATAACTGAGCTGAAAGCAAAGCTCAAGCTTTGCAAAAGCACCCTGGACTTTGGCTACCCACGGAGATTTAACAATCTGAATACGTGAGGTGCCTCTTTAAATTCCCTGGCAAAAATGTATCAACTCTCCTTTCAGCTTCTCTTCCTGTGCTTCTTGATGTCTCAGAAGTGACACTTTGTAATAGAAATCTTTCAAGTTTTTTGATTTTCCTCAGGCATTGCGCAATACATGCCTGTTTGGAAACTGCTTAGACTATCCCTAATAAAATCCTATCTACATGGAAAATTATGTCTTTAATGTGTGCAATTAATATTTTAAAATAAAGTTTTTGTTAAATGAGATTCTTCAACTGAAGCAAGTACTCTTGGGTGGCAATAGGATTTTACACAGGGCTGTTTACAAAGAAAGGAATATCTTGTGTCAAGACTGATTATTAGATGACATTAGCGTGATAATGTCAGTAGTATGAGGCTGATGGTCATCAGTAAAGCTGCATTGGATAACCTTAATGGTTTATAATTGCTGCTGTGTTACCAGGAAAAAATATATTGCACTAATTCTAGTGTAAAGCATTCCCAAGTCTTCCTGGACTTACTGGGATATTGATGCGAGTGCTTCTTTTCAAGAGCTTTTAGTGTGCCATGGAGTAATGTAGTCTCTTGGTTTCAAAATGCCTTTGAAGTGCACTAGTATTTCCTTGCAATCTGGTCTTGAATTCAGACTAGCAGGTAGGAAACATTAGATTCATATTAACTAAAGAGCTATTAGATAGGAAAACAATTCCCACCAAGACAGTAGGAAAGACAAGGCTTTCAGTCAAAACGATTGCAAAAGAGAGCAATGGTGCTTTCAAAGTCCTTGGAAAGCTGTGTAGCTTGTGCTTATCAAGGATGGAAAGATGCTGAGTCAAGCAGTTTCTAGGATTCAGAAAAATTTCTGATCTGTCAAGCAAAGAAGTGTCTTGTTAGCAACTGAGATTAAAGACATAAAAATAAAAATAGGTTATAATTTCAATTGCAATGAATCTAGAGCTTTTCTTCCCCCCCCCCTTTTTTTTTTCCTAATATCTTCTCCTGCTTGCCTCCACTCTTCATTTCTGTTAACCACTCATATTTCTGTACACAATAGACATGGGCTTGCTGCGTTCAAATAGGCACTTGTCTTAAATGCTACCTGAGTTTTCAGTGCCTAATTGTGGGACTACAGAGTATGGAGTTTAGGGATTTGTCCACTTTCCTGATATAGTAGAGACAAGAGCACCCAGAAAACGCTTTCAAAATCATTAAATTCTCTTACCCTCTTTGTCTAATACCTGTACTGCACACAGCTGCAGTAACCTTCCCCCCACTCCACACACAAACACACACACACACACACACACACCCCCCCCCCCCACTATCTGCATCCTTTGGCAAAGTTTAATGTAGAGGGGGGAATAATTGGGGGGGAGGGGATCATTCCTGCGGCTGGGGAAGGATGGTTGTTGGCTTTCAGAATAAGTAGTCATGGGAAACGGATGCGTTAAAGAGAATGCAGAGTCAGTCAGCAAAACACATCTGCTATACCCTGCAAAGGACTACAAAAGTGCTGTGTGCTCTTAACCCCTGTGTATTTAAATGTAATCTTCAGAGAAAAACTGTTTTTTTTGTTGGGATATCATCTTTTCACTTGTTTGCCTCAAAAAATCAGAGTTTTGTACTTGGTCAAGCGATCTTAAAATAAAGCAGGCTTTCCTCCTCATTTACAGGGAATAATGAAAAGAGCGGAGCTCATCTTGTTCAGTAAGTCTTCAGACTTCACTGTGCACAGTCAAGGAACCTCACTGAGTACTGAGGCACTGTAGAAATCTCGGGTCCTTAGCTCCACTGTGTTTGTAGTCATCTAGAAACACAAGAATAAAAAATAAGCAAATAAATAAACCTTGTTTTCACAGAACTTCGGCTTGCTGTGAGCTTAAATATTTTGGCCTTTGGATTGTTTCACTGTACCTTCTTATAAAAGACAGTAAGATTTCCCATGTTTTCCTTTTCTTTTGTAACTGTAAGGCTAAATGGAACTCTTACAGAAAGCATTCAGGATTTTGAGCAGACATTGAATTTTTGAAGGTAGAGAGGGTATTCAGCATTTCAGTTGGCATTCTTTAACTTTAGGTCTGGGTGGCCATGCAGGGCATTGCCGGCAAATGTATTGGTCTGCAAACATATTTTCTGGAGCCATTTTCTTTTCTACTTGTCTGAAGCACTTTGCCACCTCTTTGGAATTTTTCTTTGTTGCCAGAGACAGGCCTCCACACCAGTGACACATAAAGAAATGGTGTTTTATCAGTGCAAGGCAAGGATACCTGAATGTGCACTTGATAAAATGAAAGAGGATGCTTGCAAGTGGGATTTCTCCCCACCTGTAGTGCTATTTCTTAAATCTTGTATTCATGCTTTCTCTGTGTACTGTTTAATGCTATGCAGTAGCAGCAAGTATTTTAGTCTTCCACCTTCGAACATAATGTGGTTTCTTGTAGTCTAATACAGTGTAGTAGCATATTTCAGGCTGGAGTTCAACCTTTGCTCGAGTAATTCAATTCATCCAACAGGAAAGAACGCTGAAAGAGAAGGCCTATTTGTAGGCAGTAGTTTGCCAAATAAAGTGAAGAAAAACAAAAAAAAAAACTTCAGCTGGCTTTGGCAATCTGTCAGTAATCCACATCACACTAATTCACAGAATCTGACTGGCTAAGGTGATGTTCACAGAAAAAAGCTTTACTTAACTGGTTTTCATTTTTCTTTTCTTTTTCTTTTCTTTTTTTTTTTTTTTAGGAGGTAACATCTTAAAATGTCTAAGGGATTTTTCTTGAAAACGCTGATAACAGAATGGACTTTATGGACTTTTTTAGGAGTTTGGGAATTTTACTATGGAGGTAAAGATATCCCAGATGGAAATGAGTTCTGAAATCTAGTCCACAGTCTGAAAACATTTATTTGTATGCAGTTCCTTTCTAAGCTTATGCTTTATGATTTGTATGAAAGTAAGTTGCCATATTTTGCACTCCTTCTTAGCATGAACAACAAAAGAATTACTTCAGTATTTATGCATCTAAATGAGAGTTTAAATTACTTCAGACCTATCATTTTAAATGACATTTAGTGTAATTGAATCGAGTATATATCTTTTGCTGGAGTTTCCTAGAACTCTGCTTGGAAGCAAGAAACTTAGTGAATGAAGAAGGAGGTACCAGAAGAGAGAAAGTGCCACCATGATTTAATATGGCTGATGGTACTGAGCAGGTCACTTAACCCGGACTTTATGAAAGCAGTCAGTAGTAACCTGCTCATTATATAATTAGTTCGGAACAGGATATCTTGATGCACAGTGCAAGCTGGTATGTAGAGTGGTGATCTGAAGATAAACCCTCAGACATTCATGCTCCAAGGGATCATAAAGAATTTTGTCCTGCCTGATGCCAGTTTTATGGTATTGCTCTGTGAATGATGAAAGCTTGAATTTACTTGGAGGTGGGCTCCTAGTTCTGCTGAGAAACTTTTTTTAAAGCTAACATGAGCTGAACCTCTTCCATAGCCTGAGTACAGAATAAATATTCTTTGGACTTCAGCATTCAGTCTTCATGACATAGCTTCCTGCAGCAGCAAGCAAGCTTTCATCAGCGACTGTAATATAGCTGTTTCTGATACCTTATCCCTACAGAAAGTAAAGAAGCACAGGAAAAATCAGATTTGTGTGTCATGAATGGTTAAATCCTTTTCATCTTGTTTTGTCTTTGTCCTTAGTTTCTGACTGGTGCTGTATTGTTTGTAACAGCAATTATAGTGTCTAAAAATCTCTGCATTTTTACAGCCAGTTTTTGTCATTTGCCCTAATAAACATAACAAGCAGGCTGCCTTCAAGTCACAGGGGTGGTGTGAAAATGAATTAACAGCTGTGAAACATTTGTAGTGATAAGTGTTATAGGAAAGTCCATAAGGAAACTTGCAATGCTGTAGCTGGAGCAGGGCACAAAACAGTCAGAAAATAAAGCTCCAGACCTCATTTTGAGCTATGAAGTGATATAAAAAATGGAGCAGTGTAAACAGAGACTTATGGTCATTAGGTACACATATCTATACACTGAATGAAACAGAAGGTCATGCAATTGGGAAAAAAATACCAGAAACAACAATATAAAGCACACAATAAAGATTTGTGAAGATTACCTGAACTGAGCCAAGAATGTAATCTAAATTGAACAATTTCCTTAGAATTTTAGTATTTCCTTTTGCAATACATTAATATCCTTCTAAAGTTCTTTTCTCTATAGAATACATCTTCACAGAAAGAGAAAAAACTGTAATATTGGTAGTAGCATTTTAAGTTATGATGGTGCTGCTCATGCAGGACGAGTCAGCTTTATTGTATCCTCACTTTCAGGTTTTTCTGATAAATCAATATTCTCAAATAGCTAAAATCACACATAATCTCACTGAAAAGAACAATTACATATTTTGGCAAATGTCATGACAGACAATACTGACAAAGCCCTAAGCAGGACCTGATGACAAGAGATGAATTTTGCTATGTCTTGTATTGAATTGATAATGAGAGCTCATAAATTTAATTAAAATGATGGAAACTTAATAAAAACATAACGGCTTTTGATTGTATTAACTTACCAGGTGTCTATATGGTCTCAGTAACCATAGCAGAGGATTGCCTCTAACTCTGTAATTAAATACAGCTGAAAGACCTTTCTGAGTTAAGAGAATATAACTCTTCTATCCTTACTGTTTGGCACTTACTGGGCAAATGTAACTGGGAATGAAAAGCCAACTCTGCCTCACCCACTTGAGCATCTTAATCTCTCCATCTTTGAGGATCAAAGATACCTGAAACCAGCAAAGAATTTATACACATTTTTAGATTTAGTTCAGTGTCTGCCTAACACTGTGACTCACCAAGAGAGCTGAGGTTTGTGTTGCTATTTAAATGCTTTTAAGATAATTTTTTACCTGAAACCATTCTGATACTTAATCTAGTAAATTTAAAATGCTTAATGTCTGTTAACACAATGCCTGCTTATCTAAATAAGTGTGTTTCTTTCATAGAAGTAAACAAATAGTTCAAGGGGCATGATGGCCACAGCAGCTAACATCATAGGATATAGAATCATAGAATCATAGAATAGTTAGGGTTGGAAAGGATCTTAAGATTGTCTAATTCCAATCCCCCTGCCATGGGCAGGGACACCTCCCACTAAACCACACCACCCATTGCAGCTGATGTTGGCACTCAGTAATTGTAAAGTAATGGGCAAATAATCAACAAAGGATATTTTACATTGATTTCTCGAGCAGGTTTGCTAAACATGGCAAGTTTATTGAAAATATTTATGTTTGATTCCAATTTCCTGGAAATGGAATGGACATAAGGCATCTCATCCACCATCCTCTAAACTCTCTAAACTACCAAAGAGAAAGACATATTTGTTGTGCATTTTTTTTCTTTTGTTTCCAAAAGGGCACTTATCAGTGATAGTAATATTCTTTTTAAAATTAAAACTCTAAAAATTACCTTTCCACTCCATGGACTGCACTTCTTCCCATGGCTCATTTACCCTGCAGTCCTATTTCCATTCTTGCTGCTGTACTCCTGGCTAAGACTGTCAGTTGTGCTTTCCTTTCACTGGCAGAGAGAGAAATCCCATGGCTGCACTGTCAAGAACATTTCTCTGCCTTCATTCCACAGGGACATCAACAAAATGTCTGATCCCTCTCTCTGCGCTCCTCTGTCACAGGGGTATCACCTAAGCTTGGGCTGCCTTTACTTCTCTCTTCCACTGACAGTCACTGCTTGACATGTTATCATCATGCATGCAGAATCCTGCTCTTCTCCTGTGCAAAGGTCTAACTGAACAATAAAAACCTTCAGTCAGTCCCTCCACCTCCAGATACTGGGAAAAAATAAATAGTGAGCAATAGCCAGCATCTCAGAATCAAACCCTAAAATGATTTCTAGTTCTTGACAAGAAGGAAATAAAAAGTTTAGAAAAGTAACCTAGAAGAAACAGCAATACATCAAGCTATTTATTTTATTAATGTATGGACCAGCATGACTTAATTAACATTTACTATTTCAATAATAAAGATAATGTTTTAGTTTACATAGAGTTCCCATAAAACATGGTGCAAGACTGTACTAAAATTTAAAAATAATCTGGCAAGGTCAAAATCATCATATATAAAATGATTCCCCCTCTGGTTTTCATTAAAGGCACTCCTATATCCAGTCTAGAATAAGACCCACCATTGAACGCATCTTTCAAATTCTAGTATTAGCTAACTCTCCCTCACCTTTTATCCCTACACCTCTGCCCTTTCCTTCCTCTTCTGAAGAGCAGGGTCCCACCAGTTCATCCTTACTGATGTCTCCTGCTCCCCTCTATTTCCCTGGATGTTAATATTTCCTGGTATGATCAGATCAATTTTTTGAGAGATGCCAGGAAAAAAAACAAACAAAAAAAAAAACCAAACCAACTTGGTTGAAAGTCAAGGGCTGTCAAGGGCTTCACACTGGGAACACTTTGCCATCAGCCTCCTCCTGTTAATTTATTACCATATAGGGGTTTTTAGTTTAAGTACTTCAGGTGACTTCAGCTGTGCAGGAGCTACAACAGTATGTTTCTCGCTTAGATGAGTCCCAAACCATTTAACATTTTTTTTTTTTTAATTTTAAAGGTCAAACCAAAATACTGAATGAAATGCTACTAAGGAAGTAGGTTGGATGTTCTACTCCACCCACAATTTAAATTGTAAGTGGTTTGAAGGAGTGCCCTGTGTAAAAAGCATTGCAATAATCTCCAGTTGAGGTAATAGAGGTGTAGAGAAGAAGAGGATTTTCTCTTTGCCAGATATTAAGTAAGCCCACTTCACAGGCACTGTTGCAAAACCCAGTATGACCAGGCAATTGAGAGCTGCCCCTAAGCTCAGTACCTTACAACAGTAACAGAAGAAGCCGCAAGCATCGTACCAGTGCACAAATCATCATAGCTGTACAAATAATCCAGTTTTGTTTCTTTTTGGCTATTTGCATCATGACCATGTAAGCAAAATCTAATCCTATAATTGTTTTCATATTAGTATCTTTCCATTAATCTTGTATTAATTTACGTTTGGGCTTTTCTTTCAGCTCAATCTGTTTAATTTTCTCTTTGGTGTTTTTCTGTTGCTTCCAATGAAGCCTAGCTTATTCTTTCTTTTCATACTTTAATTTATCTTATTTTTTTCTTTCTTTACTACCTTATTTCTGTTTGTTCTTCTGACTCATTCCCTTTCTTTTACTCTTTTTATTTCATTTCTGTAATCTAATCTATCTCCAATTCCCAGTCTATGCATTTCTTCAACTTTGCTATCCATTCAGCCCACCAGAACTATTCCCTTGTAACGGTTCAGTCCATAGTACTAATTTACTTTTCCCACTCTAGTTCATTGATAACAAATAATGCATTCCTTTGCAATTTCTTACCCATTTTAGTTTGCTCTCAAGTAGGTGAGACTGGGCGAAAAAAGAAGAGAAATTAATTACATTCCACTGAAATCAGAATACAAGCAACTGAGGAAAACTTGGTAGTGGAAAAGTAGCAAAATGGAATGAAATTAAATGAGGTGAGAGATGGATTAGAAAGTAGTAGTGGGTAAAACTGAGCACACATTTTTATGAAAAGACTACACAAATACTTGACAAAATGTCTGAACTAGAAACAGACTGAATCAAGTCCAATGAGCTAGAAATGGAAAGGAGTGAATATGGCCCAAGTTCAAACTGAGAGAAGACAGAAATCTCCACAGGACGGGGACTAAACCTAGTGAGATGAGGGACAAAAAAAAAAAGTCTTTAACGTCTTCAGTTCCCACTGTGAGCAGTGTTTCTGTTTACTACCTGGTGAGTGATAACTCTGCAGGTCAGTAGAGAGAAAATGATGTATTACAAATATACACGGTATATAATTAGAATTGTAGCACAGCTAATGGCAATGTAAGCATCAGTCGATCTGAGGCGCAGATGTGTTGCTGCTAGAACAGCCATATGAGAATGCTTAATATTTCAGCTTAGTGAGAAAAAGACTCTTGAACATTTGATTATTTTTTGATCTTGTTCCTATCAGCTATACTGTGAAATCTGGCTTTTCTTCAAACTGCAGATAATTTGACTGTCATAAACTGGCAGTGTAGTTTTGATTACATTGTTGCAACAAAAATGTATCTAAATTGGTTTCAATGGAATTCTGACACCTGTTTGTTAAATATTGTTAAATATCTGCATTGAGCCAAAAGCCTGAGAATTATTTCAATTGAAACTGACTCACAAATCTGAAAAAAAGTAAAACTAGCTGCTGCTGCTACTGTTGTAATATTCTCTCTAGTGGGTATATTGACTACATTTTTATGAGGTGCTCTGTGTACATGTTTTAAATAATAGAAAATTTGAAGAAGGTGCAAAGCTGACGCAGAAGTATCCTTAGTGTGTTCAATTTACAAATAAGCCACCAAAACATTCAGGTTACTAACATTTAAATGCCTACAGTGTTTAAATGTAGGTATCTTGGCTTGACATACCTAACCATTAGGCCAAGAGCCAACAAAGGCTTTTGAGGCAAGGGTGGCTAATGGTATCTGTGGAGGTAGAAGAAGAGAATGGAGTAAGTGGCAAGCGGTCAGCCCTGTTGGACCTTGAACTGGATATACTTCTGGCTGATCTCCAGAGAAGGAATATGAAGTACATGCAGAATACAAAGAGGGATTGAAGAGGGGAACTAAGCTGAGGAACTAGGTCAGATAAAGAGGGAGGCAAAAGTAATAATTTCTGTAGCAAAAGTAACAGTTTCTTAGAATTACAACCAATTAGAAAAAGACTTTAGGCGCAAGAACAGTAAGCTTTAACCAATTATATAATACCACACGTAGGCCTATAACCAATCATGTAATGCTTTACAACGCGTGATCGGGGTTAAAATTGTATATAAGACTAATTGCGCACTTAATAGTCTTCGGCTGATCTTATCACCGGAGTCCGTGCCCCACATTTCCACAGGTGTCCAGGGCTGCATAAGGAGGAATGTTGCCTGCAGGTCAAAAGAGGTGATCCTTCCCCTCTACTCAGCACTGGTGTGTCCATACCTGGAGTACTGACTCCTGTTCTGGGCTCCCCAGCACAAGAAAGCTATGGGCATACAGGAGAAAATCCAGCAAATGGGCTTGAAGATCAGAGACTAGAGAATCTCACATACAAGTAAAGATTGAGAGCTGGAGGACAGAAGGCTTAGAAGGATCTTATCAACATATATAAACACTTAAAGGATGGTGCAGAGAAGATGTAGCCAGGCTCCTTTCAGTGATGCCCAATGACGGCACTGACCAAAGACTGTCACAGGTTGCCCAAGGAGGTTGTGGAGTCTTTGTCCTTAGAGATATTCAAAAGCCACGTGGAATACTCTTGTGCAACTGGCTCTATGTAGCGCTGCTTGAGAAGGGAGTTTTTGACCAGATGACCTCCAAAGGTCCCTTCCAACCTCAGCCATTCTGTGATCAGCCCTCTTGGCTTCCTACTGAGCACTGTTGGAGACCCGGGCTCAGCACTGCAGCAGAAACAAGTACTAGTCAAGACCTCAGCCTGAATCTCTCAAGTCTGAAGCAAGTGCCATAGCAAGAAAACTTTTTTTTTCTGTTAGACATTTTCTTCTCATGCTGATTTTGTTGAAGACCTACTGCCTGTCTTTATTTTTAGATGCTATAATTAAAATTTGTGCAAGGTAAAATAGAATAAGGCATACAAAATTCTGTCCCTTTCTTCTACTGTGATAATGAGCACTTTCACTGTATCTGGAATATTTTATTCTTTGTTAAGAGAGGATTTTTTTATTGTAACTTCCTTGTAAAGTCACACATTTAACTTAAAACATTTTAAAAGAAGTAATATAAATTACTTTTTTTTCCCCTTGTTTTATATAGATACAATTTTTGAGTTAACCGTCGTTAAGCAGTATTTTTGTACAAAACTGAGAATTTCTATATGGATATGTATGGATATTTTTTATCTCTATATGGATACCCTATCTGTCTGTCATGGGTTCAGCAGTAGCAGTCATTTTTTCTCCTTCTTAGTGGCTGGTGCAGCACTGTGTCTCTAACTTTCAGC
>WYDI02016400.1:0-10355 GCA_009867235.2 Psittacus erithacus
GGACACCTTCCACTAGAGCAGCTTGCTCCAAGCCTCTGTGTCCAACCTGGCCTTGAACACTGCCACGGATGGGGCAGTCACAGCCTCTCCGGGCACCCTGTTCCACTGTTTTTCCTCATGGAATGGAGCCCAACAGCAGCACAGTGGCGGGGGGGACGGACGGGACACAACTCCCAAGTGATGGGAAGCGCCCGCCGCCAGCACAACCTGGCACCTGGGAATCAATCACTGCCCACACATGGGGAGAGAGCAGCGGTGCAGGCAGGAAGAGGACGAGCCAAAACGCTCCATCTTCATCGGATTTGCCATCCATGGTAATTAATACTGGGAAGTGACACTTGAAAGAGCCTCTAGTGACAGCCCCAGTGATGATACCGTTTGGAGCTCGCTGACAAGTCCCAGCTGATGTCTTATCACAATACTGCAAGAGCAGCGAGAAGAGCTTTTCCCTTGGGTGCTGATGGACTCTGGGATGCAGGCACAGCTCATCACCCAGCCTCGGGGACCACACTGAAACCTGGCAGCTCCAGCCATGCCCTTGGGGAAGGCTGATCCTGCCTTTCAGCTAGGGCCACGCTCCAGCATCCATCCTCCATCCACCTGTAAAACCATGCCTGAGCAGAGCTGATTTCCAGCCCCTGGGGATCTCTGGGTACACAGTGTCTGCTCACACCAACTGCAGTTCCTCCACCCCACCTGCCACATCCCCATGGGAATCCTGGCTGCATGTGCTGCTCCTGGGCAGTCACAGCGCCTGTGTGTGCAGCACATCCACTGCCTCCCATATCCCTGCATTTCCCATGGATGTCCACTGGTCAGAGTGCAAAGCCCCCAACATATATATTTATATTTCTAGCCTAAAATCCTACATCTGAACTACAGCCACTTCATCCTCAGCAATCCAGGCTCCAAACAGCTTCAGAAAAGGAATAACAGTATTAGCACATTCCATAACTTAACTCCTTGAGCAAAGCCTCATCCAAAAGGGAAAAACATCCATCTAGGAGCAAACAGACAGTGAACTGGCATGCCTTGGAAGGATCAGTCCAGGAAAGGCACAAACCTACCTCGATGCAAGATGCAAAGCTCAACAGCATCACGGGAGCATTTGTGAACACATCTCTGAGCCTGGGGTAGCCCTGGCCCTGCAGGCAGCCTGCAGCCCTGGCTTAGGGGGGAATTTTCAGTCAGTATAAGAAGTTCTTTATTGCCAGTTCCTGAAGCCCTCAGATGGTTTAATATTCTGCCCTAGATCTTGTTTACTATTATGTTTTGAAGAGGACTGAAATGCAGTTACTGCTGTCTTCCCCACTCACACAACTCTAAATAATTTATAGAAAAGCAAAACAAAGAAGAGAATATGAAAGAATAAGAAAGGTGGCTCAGTTACAATAGATGAAGGCTTTCATTTGTTCATTCTCACTGAGCAGAGGCTTGGGGAAACATCTCTGAAGGCTAACAGACAGCCTTACACAAAGGGAGATGCCAATGGGGATGCTCAGATCAGCACTTGAGGATGGCAGGTTGACCCCTGGGTAACTCTGTGTTGGTCTGAGCAGCAATAACCATCATCAGAACCTTATTTAAAAGAGGAAAGAGTAAACAGCTCTTCAAGGGTGGAAGAAACACAACCTCAGCCA
The DNA here is from genome assembly GCA_009867235.2 of Psittacus erithacus. Classification (NCBI taxonomy): domain Eukaryota; kingdom Metazoa; phylum Chordata; class Aves; order Psittaciformes; family Psittacidae; genus Psittacus; species Psittacus erithacus. Next base: position 1,641 of record WYDI02016400.1, read on the forward strand.
CCACTTAAGACCATTGCAAGCGCAGGGACCTGCTTTCCAGGCACATCTGGGCTCAACCTGGCTGTGCTGCTCAGAGCTGCTGTCTCCTTCATGGAGCCAAGAAGGGTCCCTGTCCCCATCCCTATCCCGTAGCACTGGTACTGTGGGTGCTCCAGCAGCGATCTCTCAGTCTTTATGGGCATCCCAGACATTCACAGGACGAAGGGAGGGACAGTCCAGCATCACTCAAGAGCCAGTGCATCCCTTCCTCGCTCCTGCTGCAGTCACTCAGCAATTAGCACTAATGTACTTTGCTTTTGTTTATCCAAATGCATTTCACTGTGCATTGCAGGTGAACAGCATTAAATGGCTTTTAATGACATTCCTATAAGCAGAGGTGGGTGTTGCAGCTTCTGAGAGACAGACTTTAAAGATGCAGGCAATCAAGTGTGCATTAGCCAAAACACCCTGGGGACAGTGATGCTCTTCTCCACTCAGGAGAAATATCTCTCCCAAGTCACACAGTTGTACCTGTGCAGCCCATGGTCCCCTCCAACCCACACATCAACACCCAAACCTTGCCTGACCCTCATGGTAACAGTTCTCCGAGTGCAGAACAACATGCCTTGGCAACATGAGTTTTATGTATTTGCAGTGAAGAGAACAAGCAAATACACAGCAGTCAGTCTTTTACATAGGCTTCATACAGGCTCTCACACTGGCCTCCCTCCTAGAGCTCCTGATGGCCCTCCAGTAGCACATGAAGAGACACCACCAACATCTGTCACCCATGGCTTGGTCTCTGCCATCATCCCAGGAGAAGGCTGATTGATGCAGGACTGCTGCCAAGCCCTGTCCATAGGAGCCCCCTTCTGCTCCCATATACCTGGCACAGCCAGAAACGGGTGCCATCATGTACACTGCAACTGTGGAGGACCACCTCTGCTTGTCCTTTCATGTCCAGCCTTTGGTCCAGTCGATGCTCAACTGCTTTACCCAGAGGAACCCCACCACTTCTTACTTTCTGAGCTGGACAGAGCTTTGGGGAAGGGAACTCCAAAGGACCAGAGTTCCTTGAAATCCCAGGTCAGCACCTTCAGGGAAGGCACAAAGCACCCACAGCACCTCAACAACTCAGGAATGGGCACCCCAGCCCTGCTCTCTGTGCCTACTATGAGGGGATTTATCCCTTACAACAGCGGTGTTATCTCACCTTGTACCTTACAAGCACCATAGGGAGAAGCAGCAGCCAAGACCCACATAGAGAATTGTATAGGCTTCTATTTAATCTGACCTACAGATCATAGAATCAACCAGGTTGGAAAAGACCTTTACGATCATGAAGTCCAACCTTTATCCCAGGAAGTGGTGATTTCACTATAGAACACCCTCCCTGCCACGCCAAACACCACGGGTGGGAAGGGTTCACATTCTGTGTCCATCCATTAGATCCACACAGATTCAGCTCCGCACTCCCTCCCGCAGTCAGAATTGTCTGATCTGCCACTTCCAGCTCCACTCAGAGCTCCTGTGCTCTTGCCTTAAATCTCCAGCCCTGATGACTTTGTTTGTGGGCGAGCACAGGATCGTTTGTCTGATTGCTCAGAGAATAAAGCACGGGGATGTTTTGCCAGGAGCAGAAAATACAGCTTCATGGAGCAGCTCTCTGAGGAGCCCCATGGCTCAGCAGACTGAAGCGGCCCCAGCACAGGCACGTTCACTCCGCAGAACGGATGCCGTGCTCCAAGCAAAGCAATGAACATCCCTGCCACCTAGAGAGTAAAGCCAGGCTTGATGGATGCCCGTGTCCTAGCACATACCCACAGCATGAATCCCAGCATTCCCATCCTGTTAAGGAGACAGAAGTTTCAGTGCTGCTGCAGCGCAGCAGTGGCTCCTCCTCGACTCTTTTGTCCTCCTTTCCCTAGGGTCATGCCAGCTCTGCTCCCACATCCAGCATCCCCAAACCCATCTGGGGGTTCACAGCAGTCCCTGCCATTGCTAGGACCAGACACACCACCAAACCTGAAAGCTGAGCCATCAGCTTCCCAAATCATGTTGTGCAGGCTCCTGTTGGAAACAGGGGACTGATTTTGGAAGGAGATGATGACAAAGGAAACAGATCAAATCCCACAAATCCACATCTCCATGGAGCTTCCAAGCATACAACTCACACACCCCAAAATGGTACCACAGTCGTCAGCAAAGTACAGCCAGGAAGAGATGCTAGATCAAGGAACCTGGTCATTAGGGCTGGCAATGACAACTGTGGCCTCACAGCAACCATGCCTCAGTTTCCCCATCATCATCCAGAAGTGATTCGTATCTCAGGAAGGGCAGTCCCAACACAAGGTCTGCAAACCACCGTGACAGCTGAGGACCAAAGCCTGCAGAGCCAAGCGCCAGCCATGGGGATATACAGGGATGAGCCATCCTTCCTAGATGACCCCATATAGGACAGACACCCTGGCAGGGGATGTGGAGAGAGACAGAGGAGACACAAAAGCCACAAACCTTTCTTCTCATAGTCAGGCTTCTCATCCCCACCCCGGCCCAGGCTCTCCAGCGTCCGTGTCACTTGGCTGCCAAACTCATCCTCCCTGGTGCTGGGTTCTGCCCGCCGCGGTGTCTCCTCCTCTTCCTCATCCTCGTAGTCATCCAGGATGGGGGTCTCGCGGATGGGCACCCCAATGACGGAGTTGTGGGCCTGGAGGCGTGAGTTGCGGAAGCTCTCGCGGGCCTGGGGGCCCAGCAGCACCGAGGGGATGTAGTGGATCTCGTGCGTGGCCTCCGTGCTAGCGCTCTTCTGCGGGATGCGGCGGCGCTTGTGCCAGCGCCGCTGGGCGTACAGAGCCACCATGAAGACCAGGAGGAGCAGCAGCAGCGCGATCAGCCCACCCTGCAGAGGAGAGCAAAGGGAGAGAAGGGTCAGGAGATGAAGAGGGCAAAGGGATGGGTCAGGAGATGCAGAAGGTGCAGGGACAAGTCAGAAGATGCAAAAGGATGAATGATGAGATGCAGAAGATGCAGGGATGGGTCAGGAGATGCAGAAGGATGGGTGATGAGATGCAAATAGCACAGCGATCGTTCAGGAGATGCAGAAGGCAAAAGGATGGTTTGGGAAATGCTGCAGCCAGCATCCATGGACCCTCTCCTCTTCTATCCTCCGAGTACCCTTTCATCAGTGCTCCATGAACCACTGATGGGTGGGCTTATGGAGCAGCCACCCCTGGGTGGGACATCCCAGGCAGGTGAGCAGGGTGCCAGAGATGGCTTTTAGTTGGGAACAGCACAGTCACACCCCTGGCTCAGCTCTGACTGCTCTTCCAAGGTCTTTGCTCTTACCACACACCTCTTGGCTCCCCCCAGCTCACCCACACAGAGGCCTGCGGTGGTCAAGCCCCCCCTGCCACCCGACAGGGGGAGATGGACAAGGAGGCGATTGCATCCCACCACTTAGGAGGAAAAAACCTCATTAAGACAACCCAGCCGCTGACCCCTGAGCTGTAAACCCTCGAAGAGACGCAGCGTATCACACAGATGATGGTGACCCCAGCTCCAGCACTTCTGGCTGTGATGTGCCTTGGGTATCACCAAGACTTCACCTGCATCCCTGGGGGAACAGCACAGCATATTGCAGACCAAAAGCTCTGCAAAGCTCTCCTCTTCCCCCACCTCTAAATTATATTCAATACAGCCCCCAATTACATTATAATAAAACTCTACCAAAAAATCAACTTCCTAAATATCTATACTATATCCATGGAAGAGGCCTCTTCTCCCAAGGGAGCCTGGTTAAGAAGTACCTAAATTCAACCACTGCACATGTACCAGGCTCTTCATCTGCACAGGGTCAGAGTAATTTTATCCTGTGGCAGAGAAGGAAAGCAGGACACATAAATCTGGAGCAGCAAGAGCCCCCAGGGCTTTGCAGCCCAACTTGGAACACCAGGGCAGGGGTTTCTGTGGCACATGGGATTCTACAGCCCAGAACTTGACAGTGTGCAAAAGCAAAGTGGAGAGGTGCAAACGTTCCCTCTGCATTGGATGCAAAGCATGGAGCTGTACAAGAAGCTCAAACAGGATCAGTTATAAAGAGCTGGCATCAAAAACTGCAGCTCACAGGGTGAGTTAAGCTGAGGGAGAGGCTTTGGGAGAAAAAGCAGATGAAAGATGCTTCCCTGGACCATCCCACTCCATGACCTGCTACATAGAGTAGCCCAGCCTCTCCCACATCAAGACCCCTCTTCTGCCTTCTAATTGTAACTAATAGAACAGGGCTTGGGGATTCAGGAGAACATTGTTCAGATGACTTCCCCAGTGCATGTTACCATCAGGGAAGGCGTTTTAGCACCCAGGAGAATGCTCAGCAATCTCTGTGCTGAAGGGTAGGGCTCGGTGAGCAGAACTGTTTCATGCCCTGCAATAACAGAGCGCTTAAAGGACCATGGGATGAGGACCCTTCATGGCATTCCATGCTCAGAAGCAAGAACCAGCCTGGACACCTCAAGCTGGAAGAGCAGACATACATTTCCTTGGGTCTATGCAGCGCCTGATGCATGGAGAACCCAAAGCATCACAGGAGCTCCCTGGCATGAGCCATCTGTACCAAACTGTGTCCATTGCCTTAGAAGTCCAGTCTGCAGGAGAGAAACCATAGCATACCAGACACTTCAGAAGGGAGGCCCAGTGACAAGGACACAGCAGGGACACAAATTTCAATGTGATCAACCACATTGCAAGATCACATCCAGCTTGTGTGCTAGCATCCTTCCAGCAAAGTGAGGGCTTCTCATTACAGAAGGGTTTAAGAACAGCAGTCATGGACATGACTACAGGGAAAAGTCTTCTCCAAAGCCTTACCACCAAGTCCCCAAGCTGCCTGGGTGGATGTAGCTTATGCCTGGATGCTCTGCAAGTGAAGGGGCTGCAGTGCAGAGCAGAACACTTCACGTCTACAGACACAGTGGAGCTTGCCCTCCCTGGAAAAGCACAGCCAGAGACAACCCAAATGCTTTGAAAAGGTCAGGAATGACTGCAGAAGCCTTGCACAAGAAGCAGCTTTCCTAGATGGACCCAGGGAAAGGATGCAGGCATTAGCAGCAGTGCAGGAGCTGCCTGGTTGGGCTCGCCTTGTGTCTGCCCCCAGGGAACAGCATGGAGCAGATAAACCTGTCAGCAGGTTCAATTAAAGATGTGTCTGCTTAGGAGGGACCAGGAAAAGGCATAAAGGCACAGAGGTTGTTAGTGTACCATTCCTCTGGTGGCTTGGGAATGACAGGGCTGGCTCAAAGAAGCTGATGCAGCCATATCTCCCGCATCCTTTGGGGGTGACCCGGAGATCTTTGCTCTGCCAGCCATCGATACGATGGTCCCTGCTGTGCCTGGGAAAAGCTGGGGGTGCCTGTGCCACCACCCATGGGTTCATTGCAGGCAGCTTGTTTTCAACATACTCCTTCTGTCCCTGACCCCAGCTGTATGTTTAACCAACCGCACATCCCGGGAATGCTTCCTAGGGAAAAGGAGGGGAAAAAAAGAGCCAAAGGTAGGAGGCATTCACGCCAGCTTCACTTTAATCTATTTTTCATGTTAAATTATCCAGCTGAGGGAGCGGGAGAGAGAAAGGGGAAGGAATGGATAATATGAGAAATGTTTTATTTGACAATGTGTCATTCGGAAACTGATTATTTCTGTCTCCAAGCTTTTTAATATTCCCAAACAATGGCCGAGCAGCGCAGGGATTTGGTATTCTAAGGCTGGATTTATAATACTCTGTTCTGCAGTGATAAGAACACGGGCCTTTAATCCTCCGAGTTGTGAACATGCATATTCTCCCACGTAATGTCCTTCCCACCGCGCTCCTGCGTGCCCTGCGTGGCCGAGAGGGAGCTGCAGGGTTGCTGAGGCCCACAGGAGACGAGGAGGGATGGGAAGACGAGGAGGGATGGGAAAGAAAAGGGCTGCTGGGGACAAGCTATGTGTGTGCAGAACTGTATGGCTTGGGGTGCTGGAGCAAACCCCGCCTGAAGCTGTAAAGTGGCGAGGCTGGTACCTTCTTGAAGCACAGGAAGAAAATGATGGAAGAAGCCACCTCAAAGTCAAAATTGGGCACTCATATGAATTATGAAGGCTGCCAAGCTGCCGACCTGGAGGGTGATCACTGTTTGGGCATCTGTCTGAGATGCTGGGCAATTTCTGAGCAACAAGAGGATCCATGAACACAAGCCATCACTCTTCCCTACCAAAGCACTGAAAGACAAGGTAGTTCTGCTGCTTCTCTGGGGTCTAAACAAATTTCCTTGCAATAGGCTCTGGACATTCCTAACTTTGCCTGGTCAGCTCTGGTCCTCACAGTGGTGTGGATGTGATGTGGCCCTCATAGGGCCCCTCCAGCCCTGAAGCTTCACAGTCAAACACAACGCACCCGCAGCAACACAGCCCAGCCATTACTAAAGCAAGTCCTAAAGGTCTGCCCACCACCATGCCAAGAAAGTCACAGAAGAAGGTCCCAAACTGGAGGACACTGCTTGGGCTAGGTAGACCTGTTATACCAAAGCATCCCTTCCGCAAGTCAAAGCAGAACTGCTGCCAAATAGCACAGCATTGCGGCCAGCACTGATCTGAACCCCTTCTGCTGACTCCTCTGAACACCAATACAAGGTTTTGCTCTGCAGGAAGAAATATCCCTGTCTCTTTTCCTACTTTGAATCCATCATGACTCCCACACAACATCCAAATCCAATTATCATTGCAAATTGTACTCACCACCAGCCCCATCCTACCTACATCTGGGCGCAACAGGGCTCTCACAAACCAGGGCCCTCACAAACCAGGGCCATTGCTCTAAGGGCAGTCTCTTGGGAGAGCCAGGCTCTAACCAGCACAAGGATCCCCCCCATTGCAACCCACAGAGAGCTGGGGCAAGCAGGACCCTGGCACTGGAGCATCACATCACCCTATGTCATCCCAGTGGATGAAGCATGGTTAGCAAATACGTATCAGCAATAACCACAGAGTACTCGGAGCATTTCACACTGTACTTATTCCTTTCTTTTCTTTGTTTTGGCTTTGAAGGTAATTAAACACCAGGACAATTTACCAAGTGTGGGAGTGGATTATCCATCACTGTCAAATTTCATTCTTCTTACTTACTTTTTAATCAAGTCTGGGTGTTTTCAGTAAAGTTATGCTGTATTTCAAATGAGAAATAAAGGCTTCAGGGTGTTCTTGTGCCCTGTACAGACCTAAGGGCAGAGCAGTGACCCCACAGTTCCTTCTGTTCTTTCATTCCAAGGTCTACCCAGATGCAGAAAGTACTATGTGGACACAATAGGCAGGTAAGACACCACCTGACAGCACAGCAAATGGGGAGATGCCACCAGCATGGACCACCAACCTCAGAGCTCCATAGGTCAGAACACAAACCTCTCCTGGCTCTCCTCTGCCATTGCCAAGGGCTATAATAAAGCAGCACTCACTGAGCAGGCGTAGCAAACATTTGCATTAGGTTTTAACCATGCTGTAACTGCAGCTAACAAGTTCCTAATTTATTTAACTGAAAATGATGGACAACAGCAGCACAGAGACCCAACAAATGCCATTTCACCAGGCAAAGGTCCTCCGAAAGCACATCCCAAGACAAACCACAACCAGAAGCAGAGCTGAGATCACCCACATTGGCTGTTACAGCAGCATCTGTGAATTGCAGTCAACTCTCTCATCCAAACCCTTTGCTACAGTTTAACTCAGAATCATGGAATCCCAGGAAGGGACCTCAAGGATCATCTGGTCCAACCTTTAAAATATCCATACTGGAGCCCAAGCCAACTGGTGGGCAGCCCGGTCTGTCCATCCTCTTCCTCCCAAATCCACAAGCAGATCCCTTTGCCAGACCAGACCCCGTTTTGGAAGAAAATTACCCCATTTAACATGTTGTGTTGCATGGCATCAGCTTCTTCCCCTTCCAGAGCAAAGCTCCAGCTTCTCCCTATTGCGTCTTTGCCTTATAGCTTTTCTCCTCTTTGCTGCACCTCTGAATTGAAATGTTTCTGCTGCAAATCGGAATAAAGATGTTGTTTGCACCTTCTTTCCCATCATTACCAATGAAAAATAAGGCTGTTCTCTGCAGACATCTCTCATAGCCTTCCCTCTCCTGCACAGTGCCATTTATCACGACCTCCTCTGCACCTTGCTGCTTCCTCATCCTCCTTGGGTGCAGGACATACCCACAGCCAGCACACAATCCCTCTGGCTTTAAAGGAAAAGTGAGGATGGGGAGGGGATGCTCTAGTGTGCCCTTCCCTAGAGTCGGGACAGCATCAGCCAAGGCTTTGGGAGCAGGCTTTGCAAGAAGCAGTCACAGCTACTACAAGAGGAAAGCAGGGCTCATGGAGAGAAGGAGAGCAGTAGCACCTGGAGTTGGGGAAGCAGCTGGGTACTGTCTTGGGATGCTGCTGTGGGCACAGACCTGACCAAGACCACTCAGTCCTCACACAGCCTCTGCTGCATAAGGGATGCGACAATATAAACCAGGGATGTAAAGGTGCTTGCTCTCTTCCTACATGGATGGCATGAGAAATGGGGAGCTTGACTTGAAGCAAGGACCATTTAAGAATCATCATGGAATAGTTGGGTTGAAGGGATCTTAAAGCTCATCCAGCTCCAGCCCCTGCCACAGGCAGGGACACCTTCTACTAGAGCAGCTTGCTCCAAGCCCCTGTGTCCAACCTGGCCTTG
>WYDI02016401.1:0-40973 GCA_009867235.2 Psittacus erithacus
CAGAGCATGAGACTCAGAAAGTCCTTGGTCAGTGTAAACATTACTGAGCAGCAACTAAAACCATCGGTGTTATCAGCACTGTTCCCAGACCGAAAGTCAGAAACACAGCACTGCACCAGCTACTAAGAGGGAGAAAACTGGATGCTACTGCTGAACCCAGAACAGCTAAAGATGGCAAGGAAATCTGATCTATATTTCTACCTGCTAAGCTGTATTAATCACACTGAGCATTTGCGTCTGAAGCTAATGCTTAGTATTTGTGTGATGCTGCTTACCACCTTTAAGAACAGTGGACAACACAGCTATTTCCTACTGTAAATCTTAGGAGGTGCTGTAGTCTTTTAGGTTATCTTTAGAGAGGCAAGGGAAAGAGATTGAGGTCCCTTGGTTTACCATAAGAACACATGGCATCAACTGCATCCATACAGCTAAACTCTTTTCCTTGCAAAAACCAGGATGGTAGAAGATACTGCAAGTAGTCTTGGGCTGCTCTTTCCACAAACCATACCCAGGGATCTTCTCAGTGCTGTCTGGCCTGGGCTGCATCTGTGATGGGGGTTTGCACTAGCCATTAACAGTGTGGACAGCTATTTGTCAGCACTTGCCTTATGCTATGAGTCTGTAGAGACCGTGCCCTCACTATTTGGTTTGCTAGTAGATGCATATTCTCAACAGTGATGATTAGTGTATTGCCTAACAGAATGTAAAAAAGAAGGACTAGCCAGTTGAAAATTATGAGTTAGAAGATAAGACAGACTTTAAAAACCTTTCTTCATATGTTTGAAGTGCAGCATTTGAGCCTGGCAAGACTTCTTTGCAGTCTCAAGTACCGTAAATGTTACTTCACAATAGCAATGGCTGAGGGTCTGTCATAGTCATATGACTGTGAGCTCAGGGTTTAGGAAAAAACACCAGCTACTGAGAGATTAGCAATCAAATCACAAGACTTGGCATGACTCTAGCTATTAACATTCGTTAATGGCTGCACAGTTTCTGTTCTGTACAGCTCTATGGGAGCACATACACTTACAGGGCCCCGATGGCTGTAGGTGACTGCTTCCTTTAGCCTCAGGTGGCTTTCACTGCTAGCGTGCTTATAAACTCCCATCTGTAACAAGCACACAACTCTCAGTGGGAGGCCACCAAACTGCTAGCCATAATACAGTCCAGGCAGTGACCATCAGCCCTCCCAAGTCAGCATCCACGAAGACAAATACTGTGATTCGCAGGCACTGTGATGCCCCACAGCGGGTAGAGGATCACTGAAGAGCTACCCAGCTGCCTAATGGTGAAAGGGTTTTGTTTAATTGTCTGTGTGTCTGGAGGAAGGAAGTGCTGTCACACAGCAATTTCATGGGGCTGAATGTCTCCTTCCCGGAATTCAGGCAGCATTTTAGCACATGTGAATCTCAAGTGTCATCTCTGTTACTTCCTCAGGCTCTGTTGATCACTTACAGAACCTAGGAAAGAAACTAGGCAAGTTGACATACCCAACAAATTTTGCTTTCACCAAGTGTATCATGCCATATGTGCTTCATTTGTTGTCTTACCTTCTTGTAGATAGCAAATATCGTTCCTATTGGTGCCAAGCAGTCTATATTGGATGAACCGTCAAGGGGGTCAAAGCACACCACATATTTACCCTAAAACAGAATTGGTAAGAGAAGCATTAGCTGATACATATTCTTGTACTATTCTTTCCTTTTACTTGACAAACTCTATATTTTTATCACTGCGTTTAGTCCTGCAAGCACGCCTGATGTGGCTTGCCAGAGAGAGCTGCGCTGTTGACCCAGCCGCCCTGCAGCATAACACCCACTCCCTGCAGGGCCTGACAGAGAAAGAGGGGACAGCATGTTTCTGCTCAGGCAGCACGAAATCTGATGACAGAACGGAGCAGTCCTCTGCTGCCAAGTAATGCAAGAAATCACTTGAAAGCAAAAGGAGTGACTCATTCTGGAAGCGAGCATCTTCCTCAAGTAAATAAGGGTGGGGGTTTTTGTTACATTCTGTTCCACACTAAAGGATTTGCCTGTGATAGGAGGTTTGAGAATAAGAAAACGTCGTGGGGAAAGGCTAGGTTACATCAGCGTGAGCGGTATCTCACTGCAAAAGGATCCCCTCCTGGGGGAAGCCTGGTGAAGCAGTCAAGTGTTTCCTCTGGACACATAATGTAAACCCCAGTCCTGCCAGCCTCTCCTGTTCATTTTACGGTGCCGATTTATTAACATAATCCAAAACCGTTACTCTGGCTCTCAGGGAATACACTAGTACACATACGCCTGGGATCTGGGGTGTGTCAGCAAGATCAAAAATAATCAGTATCCCTCCTTCACAGAACTTTAATGATACTTTTACCCTGCACAGCTCATTTAGCTGTTGAAGCCGCGCCCTCCGCCACGGTTGTTAATCGAAGCAACGCAGTAACAGCGCAAACGCCCCGCGCTTCCTCGGGGAGGGTTGGCTTCCACACGTGAAGCACGACTGCCCCCTGCTGTCGCCCGAGCTGCTGTACAGACCCGCTTATCCTTGGGAGTGAGGATGGCCTCTTTGTTCTCCTCCGAGACCAGGACGCAGGTGCTGTAGGAGGACTGCAGCATATTAATCACCAGGGAGTTGGATAGTACGTCCAGCTTCTTCACTTCGTCCCCGGTCACGTTCACAGTGCCAGCTATACCGAACCTACAGAAAAGGGGAAACATCAAGAAACTGGAGGGAGGCCAATGTTACAGGTTTTTAGGAAAAAAAATCCAACCCAAGTCAGGATGCCTCCTTCCTCTCATCTTCCCACACCTCTAATCTTTGGATTAAACTACCAAGGTGAATTATGAGATGGTTGCTGCTGCTAAAAACCAAAAGCATGCATAAGAAAGGCATCATTTTGGGGGTTTATCTGGGTACTTTTGCTCCTGATTGGATGTTCTCCAGGACAGACCAGACCCCCCAGCCCACCCAGTGGGTGCCAGGCTTCCCTAGAAGCCCCACAAACATCTGGCAGCATCTTTGAGGAAGGAGAAGAGGAGGCTGGCATCTGCATTATTTTCTGCCATTGGCTGCTCAGAGCTCCATGATGTCCTTTAACCCTCCCCTGCTCAGTCCTCAATCACCCTAAAACCAGAAGCACTGAAGACACCTCCAGATAATTCCTCATGCTGAACTGTGTCTCAGGATCAAGGTCTGTTTCATTCGATGGCCCTTGACTGAGTTAAGATGATGCTTCCATTCCCTATTCCTATTTTAGCAATATATTAATGAGGTAGTATACAGTAGTATACATATTTCTGAGATTTCTGGTTGAGGAAGCACAATTTAGACCTGATGTGCATGGTCTGGGTACCTTAGAAGTATAAGGAATCATGCAGATTCCTTACATGCAGATTCTATTTCCTACAGAAATAGATACAACACTTTTATTCATTATGGAGAAAGAAAAATGAATGAAAGGAACAACTAATTAGTCCCCAGGGTGTTGATCAGCAGCAGCATTAGCTGAAGGCAGGGTAAGTCTTTTATTTTACTAACAGCTCAAAGCTGCCTGAGCTTTTCAGTATAGAGTGCTTGGGGCACTAATTTTCAGTGCCAAGTTTGATATACTGGGAAGGACCATGATTTTCAGGGAGTGCTTAGCACCCATTCTTCAGTTAGTGTGTTTTCAGGGACATTCCCAAGCTCAAGTCTGTGTCTTGGAAAAAGTCTTCCTTTACTTTTGAGTGGCAAATGTGCGAAAAATTCATGCTGAGGTCTTTAACATTGTAGGAGACACTTCACAGTGTGCAATTTGGAGGCAGTAGAAAAATCAGAGCTCTGTAGCTTCACAAATGCAGATGGATGCATGCCAGTAACTGTGGCTGAAAGCTTGCCATGAGAATTTCTGAATTTTCATGGTTACTTGGTGTAATTTGAAGGATGCATGTTACTCATTGGTGTGTCTGGATACGTCAGATATTTCTGGTTCATTACCTGAAGCATTTGTTTATTGAAAAGGACATTAGCTCTCTAGCATAACAGGTGTTTTATTTCTGAGGAGAAGATTCATCTAGCACAGTAGCCATGTGTCCTGTAGACTAGGTGGCTACTTCTAGTCTATCAAATAGAGGTTCTCCCTACTTATTAAACACTCCAGAGGCTTCATATTAAAATATTAAAATGAGATAAAAGCAACTGTTCCTCTAAGTCAGAGCGGCAAAACAGCTCAGCTTCATCTAGTAAGTGCAGAGACAAATTATAGTTTAACAGCTAAAGGCATAAGGGCTTGGTGCTGTGGTTAAATTTGAGTATGTCTCATGTCCTTTCTACATATTATGTTCCATACCTCTAAAGTGAGGGTGATAGTACTGAGACATTGAATTCATCATTTGCAAAGATCATTAAGGACTTTGACCAAACAGTCAAATGGTCAACGAAGCACAAAACCACTGAGTGTTACACATTTTGATGTTTCCACAGGGAAAAAAAAAAAAACTAACCCACATCAAAAAAGCCCAACAAATTGCAAATGTTGTGCTTCTTAAAGAATATATTACCTGTCTTTCTTATGCATGTATGCATGTGTACATATGCAGGAATGTACAGAAACATGTATATCAGTACATACAAGACCTATATATTTTAAATACATAATTTTATTAGGGCATTCCAGCTCTCTGAACTGTTTCAGATAGATCATCATTAAAACAATGACACTGATGTCTATTTCATCTGGCTGTGTGAGGAACAGCTAGGTTCATTCCAGGCTATGCTGAGGCAATTCTTTATTCCTTCTTTATTTGCTAAACCACTACATGCCAAATAGTGCTTTTTGTTTTCCATATAGGGCCTTTTAAGACTCCCCATCTGTAACCCTGACACTACTTGAGGAAGAAAGGGGAAATGCACTCATGCATGTCAGCATATGGCATTTCTCGCAGGTCTGTTGCTTTAGACCATTACTTTTACTGCAGTGAGGAAGCACATCAGCTCCCAAAGATACGACAAGTTCTGATTTGCGTAGCTCAGTACCAGGTTTGGATGTTAGCAGAAAATATCATGGTGTGATATTCTGCATTGGAAATACCACAGTGTGATATTCTGCAAACTCACAGTAGATTTAAAAATAGATTGATATCAACATCTACAAGGGACGTCGAGGTGAGCAAGGCATTGGTGTTCTGGCTTATATTTTTAGAGTAACAGCAGCTAGTTTGAATGTCTACCTTTCTCCTGATATTAAAATAATACAGAAAAAGAGATTTCCCACTTCCCACTCTTGATAATCCAGGCTCTGACCTCATACATACAGTCGCTTGGCTTAAAAAAGATACTTCCACCATATTTATGAATCCCTGCCCACTCCCCAGCCTTCCTGTGCAAGCAGCTGTCTCTCTAACCTCCTCTTCCTCCCCTTATAGCTAGGTAGGACTCACATGTGGGCAAGGCCTGCCTTTCTGACTGCAGAGGAAATGGCCTTTATGGCAGTCAGCATGGAGTTGAGCAGCTGTGTCAGCTCCCCCGTTGCTCCTTTAACACGGCGTCCCTTTTCCATGACGAATCGCGTGAGCGTTAGCATATCCGTTTCAAAGGGGGTTTTGTCGGACATTTTTGCTGGGTGCCAGAGTTCCTCTCTCCTCGGCTGGACAGGACACTTTGTTGCAGTGCTGAGATCTGGTAGCTGTTTTATTCTGAGGCAAAGCTGTTGTCTGCGTTGCTGGTCAGATTTTAAGATGTTCCTGAGACCATGTGATTGAGTGCTCAGAATAACTGCACCCCAGACTGGCTCCACAGCTCCTCTGGATGCAGAAAAGGAGCCAGAGACAGGACTACAGCTGAGCAACCAGTGCTCAGCTGCTTTTCCCAAACACTGGAATTTATGATGTGCAGGTCTATCAACATACTCAAATTCTGCATTAGACCGTTTGTAATGCAATAATCTCACTGTCCACTTAGCTGGAAACTGCTTTCCTGTACCTGCCACTCAGCAAAAAGCTCAGCACAGCCAAGGCAAAGTGCACAATTTGCAAGGCACAAGAAATGAAGGCATAGTGTGTCAGTAACCATACATGTCTTAGTGCCCCACAGCAGAGCATCCACCATGCTGTGGCTCTGGACAATGAATTTCCCTTCCCATATTGCCTTAATCCCTGCTTGTTCACTCTCTTTTAGCCTCTCTATAGAGGAGAGTTTTGTAGGTGTATGGCACAACCTGCGGGAATCAAGAGGAGGTTCAGGGTGCATCTAGGCATGCGTTTATTAAAATGGTTTATGATGTTAGTTGGTCTGCTGCAATCTCCTTTTAATGACTTCATTCCCACTCTGCGCTACTTGTAATGTTATAGGGCATGTGTGAATGAGAGGTACTGGTGAGGTGTGGCTTTATAGGTTATAAAATAATTACACCTTCAATAATTTACAATAATTATTGTAATAAATTACAATATAAATAAATTACAATATAAATAAATTACAATAAATAAATTACAAAAATAAAGCTTATCTGATTAAAGCATGTCTGTGTTACAACTCACAAAATGAAATTTTATGTCAGCTTTGGTATCATAGTATGCTGTGTCAATATAGGTATGTCCAAATTTGCAATTGTACTGCCTGTAACTACTTACAAGCAATACACCTGGGTAACATGGTGCTAACGTGAAGGTAGACAGAATTGTCAGTGAACTAGTTACATGCTATCTGGAACAATGGAATTGCGGACTTTAATTACAGCACTATCTTCCCACTCAGATAAGGAAATAAGAACAATTACATGTTATAGCCTTCATTTTACTTATTAGCAGCACCCTTGTTTTTAAGCAGATCTGAAAAGCCCACAAGCAAAACAAGAAAACTGAGAGTTACACAAGAAAAGTTTCATCGAGTTTCATTGTTACCATTCATTTAACGCACATTACTGCACTGAAATCATGCCAGGAAGACTGAAATGAAGTTCAGTAACAAAACATACCTAGCTTTGGCTTTGTTAATAGGAACTGCAGCTGTAGGCACAGAGTTTTGATTTCCCTTTGCATTCCTCTTTTAATCTTTAGCATTTCTTTGGATTTTCCTAAAAGCATCTCTTCACCTGTGAACTATGAGTCATGTGGAGAGTTTTAAAGGGATTTGATTTCTAAGGTTTTCTACTTTGAAACTAGCCTCAAGCAAAGGTTTTGCTTGAGACTGACAGTAAGGGGCAGAAAAACATTAACTGATTCTCTTCAAAGTCCTGTAAAAGTGCTTTAGAACAGTTTAGTCTTCCCTATAGGGTTCAGATTTTACCACCTCTTGCTTTTTGACAGCATGTTTCCTAAGGTGTGGTGGAGCTCAGAGGGAAAGTCAGGAGATGACAGTTTACAATCCCATCACCCATTTTAATGGACGTAACTACAGTTCATCAACCCTCAAAGGCCTTCCTCCAGAGGATGCTGGGCAGAGGGGCAGCAGGCAGGGTTGCATATGGAGGACTTCTTACCCCCATGTCACAGTGCCACCACCCAGCAACGCAGCAGCCACAATGAAGCATAAAAGGGATCATCCTCCATGTTCCTCTGCCACCGATGGCCTGGGGGCAGTCCAGGGACATTTGAGAAGTCTGTAAGCTGGTGGAATTACTTAGAGGGGGCAGAAAGAAGAAGACCAGAGGCTGGAAGAGGCTGCTGGATGTTCTACACTGCAAGGCCAGCTCCTGGTGGGGCCACCTTCAAAGCTCATCTGAGGGACAGAAATCCTTTTCAGCTGGATCGCCATGACCCAGTGATAGAAATGCCTTCTTGAGGAGAACTGCTGAGCTTACCATGCTCATTCTCCAGGGGCAATAGCCGTAAGAAATTGGATACAGATACATTGAAATGGGATGCAGATACACCACCCACTGGTGCCCTGCCAGGCATGGCAGAATTCTTGCCTCCAAGGTCAATCAGGCCAGGGGCATTTGGCCACTCTCAGGAGCCACTGAGGTGGCTCCAGGTTAGGAAGAATACGGCTTGGGCATCTCCTAGGGGGCGTGACCAGGCTGTGGACCAGGAGCAGGTCTTGCTCACATGCTCAGGGATAGCCAGTCACCAATGCTGGGATCAGGAAGAATTTTCCCCCAAGGCAGATAGGCACTGACCCCCGGGGTTTCTTTGCCTTCCTCTGCAACACTGAGCATGATCACTGCCTACTGCTCATGCACCACAAAGGTGGCCCCTCTTGCTCTGCAGCTGGGAGGAGGAAGGCTTCCTTTCCCCCACAGTGGGCTAGTAAGTGTCCCTGGGGGTTTTTTGCCTCCCTCTGCAGCGCTGAGCATGGCACCTTGCTAGGGCTCCTTTAGGCTATTTTTGCTAGGTGCCTGCTCACACTCCTTGCAGGTAGCCCTCGTGCCCTGCATCCAGGGGGAGGTAGCTTTCTAGACTCCAGGGCTGCCCCTGGGGGTTGCTGCTTGTCCTCTGCAGCACTGAGCACAGCTCCATGTCAGGGATCCCCTGGGCCCTTGGGATTGGTTCTTGCCCGCTGCTTTTGCACTCCAGGGCACCTCATGCCCTGGCTTTCACTGTCTCTCATGCCCAGTGCAGACTCATAGCAGGATGGAGCTCTGCTCTTCCCTTAGCTGCATTTTGCAGGGGATTCTTGCTTGTGCACAGCAGCCTGTGCTTGGAAGGGCTCCAGTCTCGCTGCTCCATCAGCAGCTACCACTTTCTGGCTCTTCCTCCATGCAAAGGATGAGTGCTGGGCAGGCACACAAACACTTTTCATGCACCACTGGCCGAAAAGCATAGCAGTGGAGCAAGTTTTGGAAGGCAAAAGCATGCTTGCCATTGATACATGTCATACTTTGGGAAATAGCCCATGGTACCACACACCTCTTCTACTCTGGTAACCTCAACAAGGACCTGCTTGAGTGAGTGCAGAGGAGGCCATGAAGATGCTCAGGGGCTGGAGTGCCTCTTGTATGAAGACAGGCTGAGAGTTTGGCTTTTTCAGCTTGGAGAAGAGAAGGCTTCAGGAAGAGCTTAAAGCAGCCTTCCAGTACATAAAGAGGGCCTGCAAGAAAGCTGGAGAGGGACTTTTTACAAGGGCAGGTAGTAATGGTTTTAAACTAAAAGAGGGGAAATTTAGAGTAGATATTTGGAAAAAAATTCTTCCCTGTGAGGGTGATGAGGCCCTGGCACAGGTTGCCCACAGAAGCTGTGACTGCCCCATCCCTGGCAGTGTTCAGGGCCAGGCTGGACGGGACTTGGAGCAACCTGGCCTAGTGGAAGGTGTCCCTGTCTGTGGCAGGGGGGTTGGAACAGGGTGATCTTTAAGGTCCCTCCCAACTCAAGCCGTTCTATGATTCTATGATTCTGTGACAGCACTGAACACTGGCAACAAGTTTAGTGCTGCTTGCATCCCATGTGCTTAGTTTGTGGGGATGTTACTCAAGTCTCATTTTGAGGAGGAGGAAGAACAGATGAGCAGAGCTCCTCAGGTGAAGCAGCAGGCAGATCTTGCCTCTAAGGCAATGGTGGAAGAAAGTGATCTTGAAGATTAGTTTTTCTTTTTCCTACAACTGTGCTTTTGTTAAAAGTATGCAATCCCACCCACATCACAATATTCGAGTAGTTTTTACCGGGTTAAGAGACTTTCTTTCTTCAAACAGACTTTGTACAAAACCAGAAAATAACATACTTAGTGAGCTCTGGCATAGCATATGGTGCTATTAATAAAAGAAGGGGACAGGTTTCTGTCCTGGGTTCAGTAAACTGAGGGAGGAAGGTGGGGAGTGAGTAAGAGACTGCATGGCTGGGCTTAAACCACAACAGTATCACATTATAATGCAAACAGATCTGGTTTTGGTACAGCCATTACATTCTGCACATTATTTCACCATCATGGCAGTTGTCAGCCTGATCAGTACTAAAATGCTTCTAATGCAAAATCCCTCTGCTGTGTAGCTAGAACATCATTGGTATATTACATCAAATTAGCAAATAAGAAATGAGGTGGTGTTTGGCCTGTTGCTTCTAACATTTGTCAAAACATCACATGCAGCTCTTCTGTTGATTCCAAATGATCTTTTACATTGGTCAAGAAGGCAAAGTTCAGCTAATCTTCTAACAGAAAGTTTGTTTGGGGCTTAGTGGTTCAAAGGGTGCTATCAGAGCAAGTCCATTATTTGCCTCTTTTTCTTTTTTCCTACTTTTTTTTAACTGAAAAATCCCTGAATGATTTTTACAGGTCCTGAATACTTTTTAGTATGCATAAATCACAGTGCTTTGAGCTGCTGCTCAGAGAGAATCAGTCATAGAATCAGCCATAGAATACCAGGTTGGATGGTACCTCAGGGATTATCTGGTCCAAACCTTCCAGGCAAAGCATGACCTACACTAGATGTTCCAGTGATTACATGTATAAAGGGAGTACCTATCTTCTTTGTAGCCGCCCTTTAAATACTGATAAGGTATTCTCTGAGCCTTTTTTCCTCACATGGCAGGCTTCCCAGTCCTTAGATCGCCTTTGTGGCATTTCTCTGGAGCTTCTCCAGTCTTTAAGTACTAATCCAAAACTCACTTCAGTTTTTGTTTCAGTAACAGATAGGATATAGATATACTGATGCAAACTGGCTTAAGAACAAATGAAAATGTGTGTATCCTGTGAAAAAATTTAAGAGAAAAAGAGAGGTACTTTATACATGCAGCTTGTGTCTGTGTGGCATTGGTCAAAAGATTAAAGGCAAAATAATGAAATAAAAAGTAAAAACAATATGCTGAATATATATTTATTTATTTTACTTAGATCTACAGATCTTTTAAGTGATAGGTAGGCTTTTACACTATAAAAATATCTGAGAGACAAATGGCAAAAAGGGACACACAAGCACTAATAATAGGAGATGAAGAGACTGGTATAACACTCCTCCAATGTGAATTTAACTTAGACTAATACGTGAAGAACACAGCCTCTACAAGGAAGCTTTCTAGAAACATTGTAGCCAACGGCAAACAAGAAGAGAAAAAAAAGAATAAAATTTGGATAAAGGCACAAGATTGTGTTGCATGCAAACCTTACCCTGTTTAGATAAATACTGTGATCCCACAGAATGATAAAAACCTTGATGATTAAACTGATGATTAAGCTATACACATAACTAGCATTTAAGGGCGATAGGGGGAGAAATCAGATTGTTTAAAAAATGTGTGATGGTTCTTTTTAAGCTTGAGAAACACTCAGTAGGATGGGTGAGAATAGTATAGAAAGATAAAAATATAAACACCTCCATTTGACAGACCAATGGGAGATTTGTGCTCTAAGATTACGCAAGAACTCTCAGAGGTGATTCACACTTCCACTGGCATATTAAACTAGTCCTGTGCCTTGAAGGTGACATCTTTTCTAGATGATTTTAAATGTTAGTCTTTTGGATAGTGCCAAATGAAACTGGAGCCAGCGACCTTTCACCAAATGCCACGGTTCAGCCTCTGAGCCGGGCAGTGGGTACTACTGCAGTGGGGGCTGACAGCAGATGCTATGACAAACCAGCACTCCCAACCCACACTAGAGTGCAGGGAAAGCACTGGAAAGGGGGCTGTGGAAAGCGATAACTGAATAGTCCTCCCTGTTGGCGCCCGCATGGGGATGCCATTCAAATGTGGGCTTACATGTTACGGATAGAAAGGAAAACCCAGGTCACAATGTGAAAAATGATAACTATAAAATGTCAGCCTACAGGCACAACTAAAACACTGGGAACTGACCTAGCAAACACAGGCAGTATTGGCTTTCCTTCTATAACCTTTGCTTGCTGCCAGTATGGTGTCTTAAAAATAGATACGTGCAGCCTAGGGACCCAGGAGGAGCTTGAGTGCAGAATACAGCTGATGAATTACTACAACTAGACAAAAATGGCTGATGTGGATACTGTCTGTCAAGTTGTGCCAACTAACTAGTGAGGCACTGTAGTCCAAACGTATATGGAAAACCAGAAAAAAACTGTAAGGGCTTCCAACTATCCTCTGCTTAGTATATTAAATAAAAAATTGTGCCATGGCTCCGGGTACAGGTTGAATTAAAAACATAAGGATCTAAAAAAGTTGTGCATGACAACAATATTCATGCACTTTCCCTGAGGAGCAGCTTCCAGAACCTGAGATACCTAGTCCTTCTCAGCATGCTGCTGGCTGTGGCTGATTTAGTGAGCATGGAGCCCTTTACAGTGCTATAAAGCAGGTGCCAGAGCCAGCAAGTAAGGACATGCTAGGGACAGGAACATACAATTCCTCTGGGAAGTGTTTCACTATGTGAGGCAGGAATCTCCAGCCACTGCTCCTACCTTCATATCCTGTCAAAACTCAGACTTGCTGTTTCTTTTGAAATCACAATGAAAAGGCAAAACAGATGCAAGGAGTTAATTTTTTAATTTTCTTTCACAGAAGTGAGAGCATGGACATATCCCAGTGGTTTGCTGCTCACATGAAGAGGCAGAGGAAGCAGCATTGGTCCTATCCAAGAACAGCACCTTATAGAGAAAAGCCCAGGCCCCAGGATTCCTCCAGTACACAGCTGTCCCACTTGCTGTCTGGCTGCATGAAGTCCTCTCCCACATCATGGCACAGCACTCCCAGCTTGGGGTAGTAAACCCTCTCCCTCCAGGCTGGCCCCTAGACTGGTGACAAGGGCACTTCACTGGGAAGTGGGGTTTCAGCCTTCTCCCAGGGGGAATTAGAAATCAGACAGCATGCCATATGGTTTCTCTTTTTGGGGTGCCTGGTTTTGCAGGTGCCTATCAGGCAAAATACATCAGCCATGGTCAGCTCATTTCCCAGAGCAGAGCTTGGCCTACAGAGGAGCAAGATCCTGTGCAAGGCCAGACTTAGGCCCTCACAATAGGAAAGGTGAGTGCACAGGCAGAAGGAGAGCTTAGTTGGAGGTTTCCAGCACTGTCCAGATCGTTTAAGGGCCCAAGTCCCTGAAAGCCCTGTCTTCACAGAGCAAGCCTTATTGGAAACAGCATCTTCAGTGGAAACTAGGCCATTCAGTCCCTGCCAGAAAATGCTGACTATAAAAGGTCAGCCTACAGACAAAACCAAAATACCCATCTAAGGTGTGCCAGCATGCCTCCAAATGCCCTGAACATAACCTGTGACAGAACAAGGGCCCCCATTTTGTTGTCCATGTGTTTTTCCATGTCTCACAAACTATGCTTTTGCACCATGGCCTCTAGGTTCCCCCCTCTCTTTTCTTCTTGTTTTACAAGAACCAAGCTCAGACAGGCTATCTGCACTGATGCATGCAAAATCCTCAGACAAGCAGGTTTCCAGCCCATTGCACCCTTAGACAGGGCTCCCGGACCATGGCTTAAGTGAAAGTTCGGTAGCAGTCTACCCAGCAGCAACAGCCCTTATTCCGAGTTTGGCAAAGTCAAGGGGGCAGTTAGAAATGTCAAAGATTTGTAGATTTGGACCACCAATTCAAAAAGCTTGTGAGTCGTGAACATAAACCATACCCAGACAGGTGGTCAGCCTATCTAGCTCTCAAGCACTAATGTCTTGTTCCCAGCAGCATGCTCTGAATCAGCATATTAAATGTCAGTATGCTTTGTGGGGATCTTTGCAACTTAATTCTGCTTGAGCAGCAGAATCCCTTTCCATGGTAATGCACAATCCAAAAATAACACAAAGAACATCTGGTGGTGGTTGCTAGCAACACAGACGTTCAGTTTTTCATCAAGCAAGCAGGTTAATTTCTGGCAAAGATCACCAGTTTGTCAAAGCAGAATGGGACAAAAGGTGTCTACACATGCTCCTTACCCAATTCAAAATCCACCTTCAAAATGCTATTTTCCATCCTTGTGTAACTGGATCTGACAGAATGCCAACTGGCAATATTAACAGTATGTGTCAGGATTAACATACACTAATGTACCTGCTTCGCAAATGTTAAAACTCAAGCAGATTAAGCCTAGATCAAAGTCCAGTGAGTAACTTCTGGGGCCTAGAAACAACATGTGAAGGTGCTCATTTTAGCATTCATAATTATTGCCAGACAACTAGAGACTGATCTAGGAAAGGTCACTTACTGTAAGAGGCTGCTGAGTCATCCCCACAGTGTTTTCAGAAGAGGACATAGTCAGATATTCTTGTGATATGCTGTAGCTTGTCTGAGAAAATTGCATCTTCCACTAGATAATTAATGCAACACGGTATTTCCTTGTACCACAGTGGTTTTTGTGTAATCACAAATTATAAACGAACAAGTAAATATTTTTCCTTTGCTTTTACTTTTAATGTTTCCTTTAATACAATCTTTAAATGCCTTTCATTGCACAATGCAATTGCACAAAATTTCACTTAAAAAAAAAAAATCTTAAGAAAATATGGCTCATTTGCTTTGTTTCTGCAGTGGTCAGACAGTTCAACCTCGCACTACTGCAATGTGTTTCTTGGTACAGCTGTCTGACATTTCTCCCCATCTGCACAGTAACTCCAGCAAGCTTCCTCTACTTAGCTGAATGCTTCCTGACTATCTCAAGGTACTCCTTCACATCATCAGGAGATCCCAAGACAACAGGCACTCTTTGGTGGATATCCTCAGGCACTATATCTAGTATTGCTTGATGCCCAGTTGTTGCTATTCCCCCAGCCTTCTCAATAACAAAAGCCATTGGATTGCATTCATAGAGCAGCCTCAGCTAAAAGAGAAAAATAAAAATGGCAACAGTCAGCCCAGGTAATGCTGAGAACCGTGAAATGTAAATATATTTGGCATTTGATTTAAAACCAGTCAACACTCCAAGTACTCCAGATTTCATATAAACTTTAGTTCAGGAATGAAATTGTGTGGATTTTTCCTTTAAATAAAACATGGTGAATGCCGTGAATTTGCCCAATTTGAGTGCTTTCTCCATAGCTCATATTTGCATTGTGCTCTTTACACAGAGATAAAGCTCATATGTGAGATGCAACCTTTAACAAGGCAGCAGACCACGTAGGCCTGTGTGAAAAGAAAAACAGTGGCCCTGAGTGTGCCATTACATTTCTCCAATGAATAACTGCATCTTATCTGCAACCTGAAGCAATAATTTACAGACAATTGCAAAACACGTGAAATGTCTTTGCTGAATAAACAGTCCCCTTGTCAGCCTGCAAGTGTGTGATCCTCCCTGATTTGACTGTTGTCCTGGGAAAGGCAGCCAGGCATAGTTCCTCCAGATAAGGCAGTGCTACCAAGTACAAGACATAAGATGGTTTTCTTTGAGGCAGAGCTACTCATAAGGGTGTGCTACCTTTAGGCTTCTTACATACTAGCTTGTAATAGGAATCTCAGGGTAATGTGGGTTGTTTGTAATGTTTCACTTGTTTGTGGCCAGCCCAATTTGGTTGTAGATGGTACAGAGCATCTGTTTGAGCAATATATCCCCTGGTACATTCTGTAATCTGAAAATGTTTGGGGATAGAGAGAAGTCAGCGCAGTCAAAACAGGCTAGCAGTAACCCTGAAGTAGGTCTCTGACAACAGATTGCTGTCGCTTGTGACAGCGTGCAAGGGGTAGCCATACTCACACACCAGAGGTGCAAACTACCAAGCTGTAAAACACATGCTCTGCAGTCAAAATACTGTTCTGTGATACTGAGATATCTAATGTAACATTTTCTGTAATTGGGCTTATTCAGGTTTACCTTTCCTTTGGGACTTTTGGAGTTAGCAGGATACAGAAAGATTCCTCCATACACCAGTGTGCGATGCACATCAGCCACCATAGATCCTATGTACCTTCCACCATATGGTGAACTGCCATCCTACAGAAAGAGACTTAAATAAATGTAATTTTCAAGCACATCAGGTTAATCTCATCTCCCCACCCGTCCACCCACCCTCTTTACTCATTTTAACATCCAACTCCTCCATATTCTTCTTCACTGATAATATTCAAAGTAGTTTTGGAGAAAAATTAAGCTTACTCCTCATTTTCTAACTGAGAAAATCCAAAAGGACTGACAGAATATTTCAGGGTAGATGAGTGGTAGTGTCAACAACAGAAAATGCATCTCAGCTCTCCATCAGTGCTCTAACCCTTTAAAAACACTGC
The DNA here is from genome assembly GCA_009867235.2 of Psittacus erithacus. NCBI lineage: Eukaryota > Metazoa > Chordata > Aves > Psittaciformes > Psittacidae > Psittacus > Psittacus erithacus. Next base: position 16,015 of record WYDI02016401.1, read on the forward strand.
CTTTGTAGTAGATAAAAGATCAAGTGCTAGAAACTGATGTTGGGTTTTTTTTCTTGTAGGAGAAAAAAATACTAAGGAGCAAAAGAAGTGACCGTTCCTGTTTCTTCTACACATTTTTGCCATGTTCTACTTTTTTTGGTTTTGGAAAGAAAAAGTCAGTAGTTGGCTACTGGTACAATTTCCTTACTGTACTCAAGACAGTATATTAATTATTTTATTATCTAAATAAACTATACCTTCAGTGTAGCAAGACGGCAGATGAAAACACCAGTGTTTGTTCTAAGCAAGATCAGGAAGTCAAGAAGGTACACAAACAGTTAACAGTAAATGTTTACACTTCACATGTCCACATAATATTTCCAGTGATGGCAGGCATGAGGCATGAAAACAGACATGATTTTTATGGGCACTCCTTAGACCTTCAGGCCTCCTGACACCAGGAAGTTGCCAAACCATTAAGCGGATCCTGAAACTACTCTAGATTTTGAAGTGAGAGGTCCCTGCAGGACCCAGCTTGTGTTACCACTGAGCAGTGACTCACTGCTGTCCCCACGCAGCTCTCCACATACTCAGATGCTGCAGTGAGGAAGCAGCAATCCAACACACATGTCAACCAAATTTCTTCATCACTAGATAATACTTCCTCTCTGCTTGGCTACCAGATGGCCAGTGTTGTCTCAAGCACCATTACCCAGGCGCCCAGCCAAAAGGAAAGATTAAAAAAAAAAATAAAAAGGAGAGAAAAAAAGAAAGAAGAAAGAAGGAGAAAAAAAAATACATATAAAAGAGGTGAAGGGTGAAGAGCAGCACAGAAGGATGGTGAAATATCTGGTCACATCAACTGCTGCTCTAATTATCAGTCCTACGTGACAATACATTTTGAATAGGTAGGAAACAAAACTAAGCTCTGAACAGTGATTGTTCATAAAGTTGGAAATTATAAGTGTTGCTTGTCATCAGAAACTTTCTCTGAAACAGGATCCTTTACCTCAGGGTATTTCTTCTTTTTGAGATATTCTGTGACTGCAGGATCAAAGTATTTAGCATAGCCTTCATTGAGACTGTAGATATTTCCCTTCTTTTTGATTTTCACATCCCTATCCACCAAAATGAATTCTCCAATTGCCTAGCAATAAGAAAGAAAACCAATTTGCTAACATTATTGCTCATTATTTACAAACAAAAAGCAAAAAACAATCGCATACACAATTTAGGAAAAAATTACTACTGCTGCCATTATCATTAGTAACTCAGTACCTACAAAAAAGTGTTCTAGATCAGAACTGGCTTTTTATACATGAAACACACAGCACAAATTCTTGGGGTCAAGCAAGCTTCTTCATAATGCCATTCCCAGATCTCTATCACTTTTCTGTGCCAAAAAATACTGTTGCTTGTATATTTATTGAGCTCTCCACTATCTTGCTAGTACAGCTCTGGGGAGCTTAGAAACTGAGCATTGGTTGAAGCAACGTATAAACCTCTTCAAGTAGCTGTAGATAGTCATAAATTCTGGTTCATTTTAGTTTGGGCTAACTGGATCCCTGGGGTCAAGACAGCCAATCTCTGCAACCAAGGGCTGGTCTGCTTAGTTTTCATTAAAGTAGATTCCCAAGTTAGTGATAAAAATAAACACAATAACATGTATGCATGCTCAAAGTTAAATCTGTTCTCTAAATACAGACAAAAATACATGCAGCTACTTAAGCTGTTACTTAACAAGGGGCACCAAGCAGTAATTCCTGCGGCTTGACCACTGCGTGTTCTAAACATTTAACACTGGCAGGTAGAGCAGCTTGACTAACTGGTTACAGAAAAAACCCAGCTCACTACAAGCAAACTACTTTCTATTATGACAAACACAGCTTTTATTTTAACTTATGAGGTCAACATGTGCTAGAACATCAAACACACCCACACACTTCACTTACTCTTTTACACATCATGGTGGGATCTGAAAACACAGAAGAAGGTTAAATATTTCTCTTTTTCTGCTTTACTAAGGTCCTAACACTAAGTAAAAGATGAATAAAGTCTTAAAGGGCATTCTGCCTTGCAGGAAACAGCTCATTTTAAATGTCACATGCTTTGACACATGCTGTATATTTGTTTCACTGACTTGGCTGTCTTCCCACTTTTGAATGACATATAGCACCACTGCAGCGGGCAGGCAGAGCACAAAGATCTCATGACATTACTGCTGATGCGTTATTAAGCACACTTCTCCACATTAGCTTGAAAATTGCTGCTTTGTTTGATTCAGAGGGAAGGCAGCAAACAGTTCTTACAGGAAGTACCTTTTTATGCCTAGGAAAGAAACAAAGAAACAGAAGACATTCTCACCGGATCCAGCATGAAACAGTTGACACCTCCAGCTGAAGTGGCCAATACCAGCATTGTGGCACTCCCATAGAGAGCATAACCAGCTGCCACAAGATTACGCCCAGGTTGTAAAGCATCTTTCCCAGAAGGTGCTTCAGGGGACACCTAGAATAAGGAGGAGCACAGACAAATTTACATTTCTATGATTCGTACGTAACTGGAGTCCCTGGGACAGGGACAGTCTTTTACTCCATAACAATGCATCAGGTGGCACAAATGACGATGACCAACAGCTAAGATTCCTACTGGATGCACTACTACAAATTATAAGGAGGAGACAAACACAGTGATCTAGAAACGCTCTTGTATAAGCCCAGTTGGAATGCAGGAAGCCAGAAAGAATTAAGGTGACAATATAGAGCTGTGTACCTCCTTGCAGGTGATGATGAACACAGCTCAAAGGAAAACACCAAGGCACAGTTAAAGAGCAAGCAATGAAAATGACTCATGGAGTTCACAGCTGATCAAAAGTACTTGAGAATTTTTTGGTTTTCTTTTGCTTCATATAAAAATGAGATCGAAAATAGTTATTTTGGAATATATGACAACATACAAAAGATGATTAAATGGACAGCCACATGTGGCTTATCTTACTTTTTCCCCCATCTTCTGGCATGTAGGTCCGGTATTTCAAGCTCCTTCAGACAAGGTTTCTGCCTTTCAAAATGAATTAGACATTTCAAATGTACATGCCATGTTTCAGCTCTGGCTTGTGTTTGAAGCCTGTCCTCAGGCTAGCAGGACTATTAGCACAGAGAACAAGAAAACCTGAAAGCACATTCCCCGAGTAGATGACAAACACGTGATATTTTTTTCTCAACACAAATATTCATGAAATCTAAGACCTGATTTGTTGTAAGGGATAATTTCTTCAGCTGGATAATTAAATATCAGCCAGGTTTCCATTACATATAGGTAACTCATCTTCTCTTGTCTTCCAAGACACTAATGCAAATCCCTCACAAATGTTTTATACAAGTGTCTGTGAAATAGCAGATTTAACTTAAAGCTGGTCCAGAAAGTCTCTTTCACAAACAAGTTTAGTTAAATTTTATTAAGTCCTCACAAGAAATTATGTTTCATCAAAAGATGCGCAGTAGCAGTTTTTCCTGTCCTACATGAGATTATTTTACCTTTTTATAGATGGCAAAGATGGTTCCAATGGAAACAAGACAGTCGATATTTGATGAGCCATCTAGAGGGTCTATGCAGACTATGTATTTACCCTAGAAAACACAAAAGAGGGAACAAATAGATTACCAACATTATTTACCAACTTCCCCTAAATAAAAATACTGTGGAAGGTAAATTGTGTCAGAGACTTTAAAAACAATATAAACTAAAAGGCTTTATAGATTATGAAGGAACCAATTTCAAAAGTTAGAAATTCTTTGTCCCAGATTCCGTCCCTGATTACGACTGCAATATTTGTGCCAGTGCAGAAGATGGGAAATCTTTGAAGTAATAAGTGATGACATGGGAAAGATTTTCCTACAGAATAATATTTTATCTATTATATATTATTTTATATACATTATATTTATATATTTATAAGATAATATTTTTACTTTTTAGCTTAGTTTCATCTACTTAATGTTGGTGCATTTTTGTAAGTATTCCATTATATCTATCTAATATCTGTTTAGGCTATACTTTCTTGTCTCTAGAAAAATGGCTTTCTGAATTATAAGGAAAAAAGACAAGAAGATCAGCCTTTTTCATGTAGAGCTAAAAATAAGAGACATTAAAAATGGCTTTAACAGCTTACATTCATAAACCACACGTTTCATTTTATCTTAAACATTAAACTGTTAGTAATGTAAATAAAATGTGCTCTGCATGCACAGATGGTCAGAAATTACTTTAGCCAATCCTTGGTAAGAAACACAGCTTTTGGAGTTCCCCCCCAAAAAGGAATCATCTCTGCCTATTGCTGTATTAAGGATCCCTATAGCTATGGGAAATTATCAGTACAAAGAAAACAGCTCAATCAACTGTGGCTTTTAAATAGCTTGTTTTCCATTTATTTGATCCACAGTCATTTCGATAATCATGTGTAACAACAGTTATTTATATATTTGCTTTTTTATATATATATATAAGTATATCTATATTTATATGCACTTATATATATATATATTCCTCAGCAGGGAGAAAAAGAGAGAACTGCTTCAGCAAAGCAAATATTATTATACTTTATAAAACATGTTTTAGTCAGGGTTGTTTTGCTACTTTTTTGCTCAGATTTTTACTTTTTTGCACCAAAATATTAGCTCAGAATAAAGGAGCTATGACACAAGTACATGTGAATATAAACAAATTAAAAATATTTCTGCTTTATTGTTGCTGGGTTGCTCATGGGCTTTAAGGAGAATTTTCATGAATTAAGTAACTCAAGATTTGGCCTGCATAGAACAGGAACCCAGTGTCCTAGTGACACAGCTACTTTAGAAAAGGGCTTGATTGACTCAGAACATATCCCTTGCTTATTCCAGAGATCAGACGGGATAACCAAGAAATAACTTTCCTTCACGATTGGGAAAAGGTGAGAAAAAAGGTGGGGAGGAACAACAGAAAAAAGTAGAAATCAGAATCAGTCTCCAGGGCAGAATTAACAGAAAGGACAAATGCTGACTGACACTTTCTCTGCCCACCCCACCCTCTTCATTTGCCAGTATAAAAAAGTACAGGGTTTCTGACATTTTTAGGTCAGTTTCAGTTTCTCAAACCTGAAGCAATACACCTGTAAAGGTTGATTTGAAGTCAAGCAGCGAGAACCTTTAAAGCTACTAACCTGTTTCTCAGTTTCCACTATCACAGCATCCTTGTTTTCTTCCGAAACGATTATACATGTACTGAAGGATGACTTGAGCATGTTAATCACCAGGTCATTAGAAAGGACGTCCAACTTCTTCACTTGATCTCCTGTCACATTGGTAGACCCAGCAATCCCATAGCTGGAGCAGTGACAAGAGAGAGCATTTCATGAGAACAGGGCACTACATCTTCCAAAGCACCCTGTTTATGGCACTCTTATGCCTGTAAAACATCTTGTAAAACAAACAACACTCTTGGATGATCTCTCAGTTCTCTAAGCCTGTTTTTTATTTACTGTCCCATGGATTCTTGCCAAGACCTAGTAACACTAGCTGCGGCAAATCTAGAAGACACTGAACATGAGGAACACAAAACAAGGAATCACCTTTTATACTCCATAAACTAGAGGCAAACATAGCCACAGCGGGCTGTGAAGGCTGACTTATTGTAATTGTGTTATTTAATGAGGAATTACCTTTAAGACCTAAATACTGCCTCTGAATCCTAAGTTCCAATATACAGTTGCATATCTGAAAAGCTAAGACTTCTTTATAAAACTTACACTTAAAAAGTAACATGAATCTGACAACATAGTTACAGTATAACTTCTCTATGTAATTTGCTACTGCTTAGCAATATGATGAAACACAGATGCTCACAGATAAATCAACATTTTTATGGTTTGATGTTTTCAGTTTTGACTTTAAGTAGTAAAAATTTCCTTAGTAATAACACTGAGAAATGCAAATACAGAACACAAATAAAACCCTGCAAGCTAATCTGCATCAAACCATTTGGCATTAGGAAGCACCAGGAGACCTTGCAATAGGAGATTTTGAAAGCACGCAAAACAGAGAAGGGAAGTTTAACTCTTAGAACAGAAAAACAATAGCTTGCTCTCCTCACATTCAGATGACTCTTACATACTTCTGCTACAGGTCATTGATTAGACTGAATACCGGTATTGTAGGTCTTTTTTTAATAACACTGAACACTCTACTTCAGGAATGTACTGCATTCCTTCAGTTTAATGCACAAGACAAAGACCTGGCATGATTATCTGTTTTTTTCTCTCTTTCCTACAGTAGCTTGAACATTTTTCTGCAGGCATGAAAGTGCTGTTAGGAAACAATGTACTTTGAACACCACACTTGCTAGTTGAGGCACAAGTTCTGATCTCAGAGCAAAATCTACACATGGTCCGCAGCTACAGCTCTCACACTTCATCTGCTGAGGACTCATGGGAAGGTATGGCAGGGTGCTCTGCAGAGAGCCTGTAACTGGGAGGGGGCTGTGGCAACTCCCCTTTGACTGGATGACTACTGCTCCGGATCAGTGCTCTTTCTAAAGGCCGTAGACATCCAAAGCTTCATAGAGAAACTCAAGTTACTGTGATGCAATACGAAAAAACACGCACTGAATTTGATTAAACGCCTCACAACATAAAACAGTGCTTTCATATTAAGTTACTGACTACAGTGAGCAATAAGTCAGACATATTTTGACACCCAAAAGCACCCAGTCTGCTGAAAGGTTGCAGGAAGGTTTATCAGCAGCAAACATCTGACAAAGAATGCATGCCTCATCTTATTAAAAAGTCATAGGATTCATCTCACTTGAGAAAATCAAGATTCCAAGATACTAAAGGAGCTGCTTACAGCTCTGTGTAAGGGGTGGGTGGTCACCACCCCACTGACACACCTTTCTGGTGACACCTCCCATCCCCACCACCCCGGAAGCTTCAGGATCCCTTGGATCCGCGAGGGTGCGGGAAGGTGCTGGATGATGCTGCCAGCGCTCCAACCCCTCCGCATCCCGGGACTCACAGGTTGGCGATGCCCGCTTTCCGGACGGCGGTGGAGATGGCTTTGATGGCTGTGCACAGGGAGTTGAGGAGCTGCGTGAACTCCCCGGTGCCTTTCGCCCGCCTGCCTTCCTCCATCACGAAGCGGGTCATGGTGATAACATTGGTGTCGAAGGCGGAGCGGTCCGTCATGGCGGCGGCGCGGGGGCTGTGGGGCAGCAGCAGCAGCCGCCGCCACTGCCACTAACCCCGGAGGGGCGGGGCGGGATAGGGCCGGGCCCGGGGCGGGGCAGAGGCGGGGCCGGGGGGAGAGAGCCAGAGGCGGGGGGAACCCCTCCGGCTGGAGGTAGCCGGGGCCAGGGATGGGGATGAGGCTGGGCATGAGGGTACGGGTGAGGATGAGAGGGGCCCTACTTCACCTTTCTCCCTGAATAACTGTGGCAGCGGAACGTCGCAAGCATCGTTTTGGTTTGGTTTGGTTTTGTTTGGTTTGTTCGTTGGTTTTTTTTAATCAAAGCATGTTTAATTCCCATGCAGTGTGGGGGAAGATGCTGGAGGCACACGGATGTGAATGGCACAGAAAGCAAATCGAGACATGGGTCCTGGCAGCTAGGAGTGTTTGCATTGCTTGCGCTTAAATGCTCATGTTCCTGAAAACGTGCCCAAAACTTCAGGAGTCCTTTTCGTTTCACTGCTTGATTGCAAAACACTGAGTGTGACGTTTGGGTTATGGTGAACTGCACACAACCTACAGAGCAAGGTTAATGTCTTCTGCCTCACAGGAATGCTCTTATCCTGGCGCAGTGGTACACAAAAACACACATTTAGTAATCGATTATGTCAAGTATTAACTTCTTCCATTTAAAGAGATCATGCTAATCCCACACGCACCAATATATCCAACACCACAAAAAAGCTGCAAAGAAACAGCTACTGGCAGCTGAATCCAATAAGTTTTGTAATAAATACTCTAAACTTGTTGAATAAAAAGATACAGGTCAACTTGCACTCCAAAAGCTAGAAATTAACGCACCTCATACAAATACTGCTGCAAAACACACCAAGGTACATAGACCCTCATGAATCTCACTGCTTTTGACTTCAGCCTTCAGACTGTGCAGCAAAACCAAGCAATAGGTTTTCCTGTCAATGTTTGATCAGAAAAATCCAGGCACTGGTAAGTGAAGCAAATTCACTCACCACCTGACCCTAGATACACTTTTTCTCATAATAATTTGACAAACGCAAATCTGGATATGAGTGATCTCTCTGTACATTTGTTATACTACCCAGCATTTTATGTTTGCATTATCTGAGGAGATAAATCCAAGAAATTTCAATTACTTTTCAGCAGAATACATCCATGAGTTGGATAAGCAGGCTCAAATCAAAAATTCAAACCACATACCGAAATCATTCCAGGTGATGTCAAATGCAGGACAAAAATCATTTAAAATGTGCACCTCTTTGCATATATATGTTCTTTTCTTTATGCAAAACACATTGATTATCTGTACCTTAAGGGTAAAAAATGCTTTACAAACACCTATAGCAGCTACTTCAGTTTTAATAGTTGAGAACAATTAATAGCAAAGACAAGAGAAAATTTCAGATCAGTGCATTTAAACTTGGTAGAAACAAGTAGACTAGCACAGTCTGGGAATATATGAGTTATGGTAACAAATTCCAGAGTTGCCTATCTGGGACAATTTACCTTAATTGTGAAAACCCAATAAATAAATCAGTAATCTCCAGAAGAGCTGTAGTTCAGTGTAAAATAGCCACAAGTAGTCACAGCCTAAGGCTTTGGCATCTGTGCCTGAGAACAGCTTACCTCTTGAACCTTACTCACAGGGCTGTGCCTAACCTCCTCAAATTCTAAGCTGAATACCTTGCTCTGTGGGAGTTGGTGAGGTAAGCGGGAAAAGACTTTTACTTTGTTCTTACCACAGAAGCTAGGTAGAAACAAGCAAACTGTGAACTGAAATAGCAATCATTTGAAGGGATGATAGTTCCACATTGGTATATCCAGATGTGCATTTTCCACTGTGGGGAAGCAATGTAATAATTATTTTTGGCATATACAGCATGTTCATAATCTTCTGTAGTCAAGACAACTCAACATACTATGGCTTAAGCCACTTCCACACCCCTGGCAATATGTGCAAACTTCGGTCATTTCTAGGATTCTACTATAGTATGGAAAACTGAGATTTCATAATTAACGGCTGAGGGTAGACATAAAGCTTCATGCTATATGTTGCCTGATACTTACTCAGCTTTCCAGGCAGATTTTGCAATCTGGAGAGAGTTCCCTTCTGTCACAACTGGTTATCTAGCTAAGCTCTCCAGGTAAGTTTGTCTGTACTAACCACAGACTGCAGTATAGGTCTCATGAGATTATTCTGATCAATTCTCGAATATGCATTTGTTAAGAGAAAAGGTCTGAACAAACATATATAGCTCCTAGTATAACAGCAGCTTAGCCAGTGTTGTACTATGAGCTTCATTTTTTTTCCTCTTTTTTCAGGATTTTCATATGTCTTTGGACAGCACAGAAAAATGTTAGGAGTAAAGTGAAGAAGGAGATAACACAAGTGTAAAAAGACATTTGGAATACAGACAAAAAAATTTAGCCTGCTAAAATGCATATGCAGCCCTGCAGCAACCATGCTATATGGTAACTATAAAATCAGTGTAAGATTAAAAGTAGGTTCTTTGTGTCATGAACCTACCCCTTCAGAAATCAGTAGTTAAACATTTATTGAAAATGACTTTGTGGCACTTGAGAAGAAAGGTCAGTGTTGGTTGATTAAACATTGCTGAAACAGCTCACTTCTGTATAGAAGAAAACAGTCTTGTTTGCGAACAGATGACGTTCATCTAGACACAGTTCACAGCTGGTTTAGAACCATAAGCATCCAAAACCACTTAACTTCTTTGAAACAAACTTTCCTCCCAGCACATAAAATCTCAAATCTAATTGTTTTTGAAAATAAGACACATGCTGATGAGAAATCCTCAGGTATTTTTCATGAAGGTTGCCTCTTGTAGGTTCAAATCACTGCCAAAAAGACAACGGGAGTGAAACCTCTTCACAAAGGCCCCTTTTTTTTCCGTGGAGTAAGAGTGTTCATGTGCAGATGCTCTCTACTTTGCAATGCTGTGATGTTTAGGGCTGGAGCAGAATGAAGAGGATGACTGAGGCTGGTCCTGGATGCTGCAGGAGATGGAATAGGAGGAACTGCAGTAGCATATGCAGAACTCCAGAAAGGGAAAATACCACATGGGAAATTACCAGGTGGATTTCTAGCCAGACAATCAATATTTTGTCTTCCTCGCTTCAGAAAGTGCTTTGTTTCACCAACATTAACTTCCTATGCTGGGACAGCATCCAAGAATATTTGCTTATGACTGTGATTGATAGCAAAGCACTTCACATTTCAGGACACACGTGAAAGATACCAAAAGTCATGAATTTATATTTAAATGTATGTAATTATGAGTACAATTTGGCTAAAACATAATTTCTTAGTACAGTTGCTGTAAAATAAGTCATTTGATATTATGCATTAAATTACTCTCACAATTTGTACTATTTCCAGTGATTAATAAGCAGAATTGAACTATGAGGTTGATATTAATTAAAATCCAGCGCAAACGGATTTTCCTGTACCGTGCTTGCTTACTGCCCTCTTGTGGGAGTATGAATGCTGTCAGAATTTTATTGCGAGATGGGCTCTTGTCGGAGTACCTTTGCAGTTTTCTGCAGGGTGAAAAAACACTTAATGTTCAGACAGTAGATCCCGGAAAGGAAGTCGATGTGCCTCTGAAATACAAATATTGAACAATAACGTTTAGATCTCTGTATTTGATATTTATCCAAAAGACCCTACCAAGAAAGCACAGCAAAGAATTTGCTACCTGAATATTACATATGCTGTTACTTCTCATCTTGTAAAATGTATAAACTAAAAGACTTTTAAGTAATAATGCCAAGCCTACATCAACAAAGCTAAAACAAAACAAAACTGCTAACACCATGTAAAGGTTTCAATGCACTCAATACTAAGCTAAGAAGGTACTAAAGTGTAGTTATAATCTATAACAGTTCACTTTGCAGAAATAAATTATTTTTGTCAGCACTGAGTGACATAATGTCATTATTACATGATGCAACTTATCAATTTAACAATCAAATGGAAAAAAAGATTGCTTTTATACATTTAAACTGGGATCCTGGAAAACTGAAGACTGACAGAGGAAGAACACATGGTATAAAAGGTCAAACTCTGTTCTCAGACCCTAATCCTAGGTTAAATTGCTGGGACAGATCTCCCATTAACGATTGAATTGCTGACTCAATATCTAGTTATATTGCTGTATTTCAAAGTACAATCTGTTCAGGTTTCTCAGATTGTGTTGTTCTGGGTTAATTACATGGACAATGGTAACAGAGGCTCAGCTGTGAAGGTCTAACAGGCATTTTTTCAGCTCTGGTAATTTTAACTTTACATGATTCAATTCAGAATTTCTAGGTAATCTCAAAAGTTTATCAGCATAACTGAAACTATTTTCTTGCATAAAGGCACAGAAGAAAGAGTGGTTGGCTTTTCCAGTTTTATTGGCAGTGTAAGGAAGGTCTGACCTGAAATTCAGGTAGCGAGATGTACTATAGAGCATTAGGCAGAAATGCAGAACAACACCCATAAAAGAATCATTTTGAGTAATGTCCAAAAAATATGGCCAACAAACGAGCCTGAGTGACTGTTTATATTGTTTTCCCCTGCTCTTTACCATAAATATTCTGTTCCATGCCAAAAGTACAGGCAAAAGAAGCCCAACAAAACAAGCATTTAAAAATACTGATAACCGTCGGTGGCCTTCTATGGCAGGGTTACAGAATTAGTGGATAAGGGAAGAGCAACTGATGCCATCTACCTGGACTTGTGCAAAGTATTTGACACTGTCCCACACAACATCCTTGTCTGTAAACTGGAGAGACATATATTTGGCAGATGGACGACTTGGTGGATAAGGAGTTGGCTGGATGGCTGCACGCAAAGACATACGGTCAACAGCAAAATGTCCAAGTGAAAACTGGTGACAAGTGGTGCTCCTCAGGTGTTGGTAGGAGGACAAACACTGTTTGGTATCTTTGCTGGTGACATGGGCAATGGAATCCAGTACACCCTCAGCAAGTTTGTAAATGACACCAAGCCGTGTGTCGCAGTCAACATGCTGGAGGGAAGGGATGCCATTCCAGAAGGACCCTGACACACTACAGAGGTTGCCTTCTGCAAATCTCACGAGGCTCAAGAAGGCCAAGTGCAAGGTCCTACACGCGGGTCAGGGCAATTCCAGGCACAGCTACAGGTTGGGCAGAAAAAGGGTTCAGAGCAGCCCTGCAGAGAATTTGGGCTGTTGGTTGACAAGCTCAACATGAGCCGGCTTCAGTGTGCGCTCACAGCCCAGAAAGCCAACTGTGTCCTGGGCTGCATCAAAAGAAGCGTGTCAGCAGGTCAAGAGTGATGTTTCTCCCCCTCTACTCTGCTCTTGTGAGACCTCACCTACAGTACTGCGTTCAGCTCTGGAGCCCCCAGCACAAGGGGGACATGGACCTGCTTGAGTGAGTCCAGAAGCAACTTCACTCTCCCAGTTCTTCTGGCCCTAGAAACAGCTTACAAAACTTAGCCAGCTGTCAAAGCTAGCATGTGAAGTAATGATGGGGTGAGGCTTGTAGTCCACAACACTGAACAGAAATTTTGTGGTGGAAGAGGTATTAGAGAATGCTCATAGGGGATTCAGCATTGACTGGAGAGAGCAAAAAGGGGTGCCAGCCCATCACCTCAAAATATAGACATATCGTTTTTTCAGCGCACACTAACTCCACAGGGGATATTTGGCTGTTACATCATCCACCTCAGCAAAACATATCACTTTCACTGACATGTTTTCAAGGGCTTCTCCAACCCTTTTTTTAAGAGAGCAAACATGCATTATTAGACTAGGAAAGATCGGAAGTGCTGTGGCACTGAAGTATGTCTTCCACTAGGGCCATTTGCTGCCACTGTGTGAGCAGGGCCAGGGCAGTGCAACTGCAGAGCTGACACTGGAGCCTGGGAGAAGCGTGCACATGCATACACACACAGAGACACAGACAAACACTTCTAGTGGGGCTTCTGCAACTGGCAGCCAAGTAATATTTCTGGGTTGATGAGAACCAGACCTCTGTGATGCCTGCCAGGCCACAGGGCATCTGGAAGCTCATGAAAAGAGCATTATATTGCAAGAAAGGTGAAGGAAGCCTGATCTCTGATCTCAGACGAGAGACAGAAGGTGATGGAGCAGAATGTGGCTCAGAAGGCTAAAGTCTGAGAAGGCGCTGCCAGATGAGGGCAGCTGTCAGTTGTGTCAGTGCGAAATCTGGAAAGGAGTATAAATGAAAACAGCTAGCATGATGAACTACCCGCATGAACACTGAAAGAGAAAAAGAAGTCCCTTCAGACACCACAACACAGTAACATACAGATAACAGTAACATACAGGTATGGATATGAACAGCAGATGACTGCTGCCTTCATGCACCTGCCAAGATGTCTTCAAGGTATCCCTGCTCATCGCAGAAGGGTTGGAGCAGATGAACTTTGAAAGTCTTTTCCTACCCAAACTATTCTATGACTCCATGATTATGATAAGAATATCCTTTTAATATGTGGCAAGAATTAAGACTACACTGATTAAGACAGTTCTGTTAAGTTCTGACAGTTCTGTTAAGACAGAACACTGTTCATGCCAAGGCCAATCAGGATAAGGGCATAGTGCTGCGCTGCCATACCAGCAGATACAAACAGCACAGATATTTGGAACTGCCTTCACCATGGCAAGATGACTTTAGGAGTAACCTTTCATGTTAATTCCATCTGCTGTTCATCACCATGCAGAGCATATTGCTGCTTAAGCCACCCTTGCAGACCAGAAGTTGACACTTTCCCTGAAGAAAGTCATATCTCATGTCTTTATTTCACCCTCTTCAGCAACTGCTCACACATACAAAAAGCCTGCAGCTAGGGCTGGCCTAAGGTCAAGGGCACATCAACATGCGTAAACCATTGTCTATGCCTTTTTAGAATAGAAGTAGCCGAGAAAACTCACTGCAAACTGCAGCTAGGTGACCATTTCCTGGGCATGTTACAGATTACACTGTTTTCTATTTTCACAGAAGCTGAAACCAAGATAAAGAATCAGAGCAGGGAGAGAAAATTTCACTCACAGCTTCCAACAAATGGGGTAATGATGCTGGTAGAGATGATGATACCAGTTCAAGCAGCTAACTTATACACATCTGTATTATTCTAGACTATGCTTCACTCACATATATTTTACTAGTGACAGAAAGAGTAACAACAGTTAAGTCACTCAGTATGGTGGAAAAGATGTATTCTCTATTTTTTTTGTGCTTTCTTCTGTAATATTTCTTAAGGATTATGAACTATGAGGTGTAGTTTCCTTGCCTGAAACCCCTCTTGAATGTGTACAAAGTAATAAATGAAAATTCACTGTATTCTCAACAAGGAGTCTTTTTGACAGTGTTGTTAGGAGAGCGTAATTACAGACCAGTAGGGCTAAAAACTTGAAGTTCAAGTTTCTCATGCTTGCAGACAAAGAAGCATGTGGAAGTTCAAATCAATAAATGGCTCTGAAATGTAATTTATTTTATTGCAGAGTTCTTTGTAATTAATTAAGGCTAAGAATTTATTTGTGAAATTGCTTATAAATTCATCTAATTGATTCTCTGTTTTTTGCACCCATCTTCACTGGTATGCTGTACCTGACTTCTGGTAAGAAGAAAGTCCAGTTTGCAGCATGCTGCAGCAGGCATGTTGCAGAGTAATGGTGGAGGAAATCTTCAGCATTTTAAATAGAAGCCATAATGAAGATGTACCTTTTTTGTACGCAAGGCTGGAGTGGATGTATTGAAATGCAGCAGTCAAAGCTCTGTCTTGCCAGAAGTGCTCAATCTGTTTTCTCAGAAGCACCACAGAAAACCTGGGGGAGAAGTCACACATTTCACAAATGAAGTGAGATAATAGCAGGTAAAAACTTGCAAAACCAAGCAAAAGAACAATCAGGGTCTAGTAAAGCTGTCGCTTTAGAAAAAGTACTCAGGTTTGATGCTTATGAGTAGGCTGGAGCAAACTGAGGCTAAAGGTTTGTTGAACAGATTTGGATCGTATCTCCACTTAAGGTGCATGTTTGTGTATGTGAATGAGAACAGAAGTCCTACACCTCTGTTTTCACCTTGTGGAAAGCTGTTAGTACAGAATACAGTAAAGTATGCTGAGCAAGATATGAGCAGATACCAGCACTTATAGATAGCACTGATCCTCTCTAAATGTTGTATCTTTTTACAAAGATGAGATGGTACTTTCCAAGTGACAAATTAAAACTGTGAGAGCTGTTATAACAGTAAGCCCATGCACAACAAAGGATAGTAAACCCAAGGGTCAAGTGGCTGAGGTATGTTCCACTTGTCAAAGGACTGTGGGTTTTGCATATGTGTGTTTGCATTACCATGCAGAAATATATATGTATTGGTTTTAGACTTGCTAGGTTTAGTCTTGTTAGCAGCACAGAGCTCTGCATGAGCTAATTAACAGTGATTTCCAGCCTACTGGAGAAATAATCTCAATACCTCATTTCTTTCCAGGAGGAAATTGGTAAGATACAAAGTTGTGAGCACCATCTTCCTAATGCAGGAAGAGAAAAGCTACATGCTAGGAAAGTTGAATTCTTTGCCTGGCCTTTCAGAGAAAAGCAATATGTCAGAGTTGCCTCATTCACAGGATAGGCTGTGAAGATAATCAGTTAGTAAAACACTTTAATATCCTAGCACAGACTATGATGTAGAATTTCAAGCTACTTATTTTTCTCCTCCTAAAATAGGTAAGTAGAAGTCAATCTTCCAGGCCCCACAGCCAATGCTATTTTGATATGGCCCGGTTTAGCAGTAGCACAGAGATCATCAGTATGTCCCTTTTGATGACAAATACTTCGGAGCAGAGTTCTGAATGGAAGGGCAGGCTTCCTGTGCCAAGCAGTAAGCCTGGCAGCATTGGAAAAATCGACCTTACAGTGGCGAGGCTGAGACATAGTTATAAAAATCACTGCCAAAAGTACAATAGTGGAGAATGAAAACACCACTCTTGACAGCTCAAATAGACAACTAAGGTCTTTATAAGAGATGGCTGTCCAAGCGCAAGACACACTGCCACCTAAAACAATAGAATGGCACTTAGGAAAAGCCAGCCATCCAAAATCACAGTATGTGTACCCAGAGAGGTTTCACTGCCTAAAACCCTATGCTTGTCTGAATGGCTGTGAGCAAGAACACAGGAAGCCCAGAGATGGAAAAAGCAAAAGCTGAGCAAAAGTTTCCAGCATCCTGTCTCTAAGGAAAAGCTAGAAATGCAGTGATCAGGGATATAAAGGGTTTTTAATGTCGCAAACATTAAGGCAATCTCTTCCCTGCTGTTTAAACCCTGCTTAGTTCAGGAAAACAGGATTTTCATAATAAGAAAATCATCATTAAGTGATGTCGGAAAAAACCTGGTGTTTAGTCATAGACGCTTCGTTTGAGAAAAAAATCACTTGCTTTAATGCCAATTTTTCACTGCAGTACCAAGGCTCCGCCATCAGATGGCAATGCTTATTTATGCCAAACTACTGTAAAACTAAAGTCTGGCTGCCCCCAGGAGGCAGGGGCCGGTCTGGGGAGCCTCTTGACTCTCTCCCTTCAGAAGAGGTTATGAAACTCGTAGCATTGATGGCGAACAAGTGAACGGAGGGGCTGCCTCTATTCTATATCTGGTAAAGAAGAGCTTGACGCTGTATTTCAAACCTACTCCTAATACAAAATTATAATTAAAATACTACTGAAAACAGTGAATTCACTACCATGAGGTGCCTGCTCCTGCTCACTGAATTTTCTTCATGCTGCCACAGCTGTGTCAGTCCTCACAGTCTGGCTCCTTCCAGGCAATTCCCAGTGGTGAATGAAGCTGTACTAGCAGTTCAGGCTTAGACCTTCCACATTTGACATCCGTAAGTACTGTTGTTGCGATGGCTGTGATTATTTTTTCATAGTATAGTTGTTGTTTGTTATGAAGGGCATAATTTTGTAGCAATGGAAGTGATTATTAGCATTGTACAGACTGAGAATAAAAACACAGCCCTTGCCTTACACAGTCCACCGTTTGAGAATAAGAGAAAACAGACAAAATCAGGCATATGAGGATGCGCCTGATTTTACAGAGGAGATGCTGCAATGCTTGTATGAACAAAAGATCCACTGCCAGTTAAAACCTTACTGTCAGTTATTCACCTTCTCCTATTTGCATTCTGCGAACTACATGTCATTCTGTGAATGGCATTTTGCTAGTGTCTGCTGAATATATCACCTTCAAAGGAAAAAAAAATAATGAGAAGTGTAAAAAAAAGGTAACCTGTAAGAATAACATATTTTGAGTTAGAAAAGATAATTTTCAATGCTCTAATTGGGTAAGGCTGCCAAGTGCCACATCTTTAACTCTCCCAGCTTGTATAAAATAAAGATGTCGAAGTGTCCTTGCACATTCAGTATTTCCTTCGGTTTGTAAACCCAGATCCCATTCAGCCATCTACAGGCTGAATACTGAAACCAATTAAATAGGCCCCATGTGTGTTTTGTGACATGAACTCCTTACAAGACAGCAGGCGTCAAAACATCCAGCCCTCAGCTTCCATGGTGTCTTAATTATGGAGGATGAGCAAGCACTGCCCAACCAGGCTGTCCTGGGTTCAGCAGTAGCAGTCATTTTTTCTCCTTAGTAGCTGGTGCAGTGCTGTGTTTCTAACTTTCAGTCTGGGAAAAGTACTGATAACACTGATGTTTGTAGCTACTGCTTAGAATGTTTACACTGACCAAGGACTTTCTGAGCCTCATGCTCTGCCAGGGAGGAGGAGAAGCCGAGAGGAAGCAGAGACAGGACATCTGATGCAAACTAACCAAAGAGGTATTCCATACCACAGCACGTCATGCCCAGGATGTAAATTGGGAGTTACCCAGAAGGGCTAGTTTACTGCTCAGTCGGGCTGGGTGGTGAGCAGTTGTATTCTCTTCCCTTTTTGTTTCCCTTATCATCATTGTTATTGGTGGTAGCAGCAGTGGTTTTTGTTATACCTTAGCTACTGGACTGTTCTTATCTCAGCCTGTAGGAATTGCATTCTTTCCAGAAGCAGGGGGGGTGGGGAGAAGGAAGGGAGAGGAGTGAGAAAGAGGCTGTGTGGTTTTCTGAGTTTCTCTGAGTTTTGGCTGGGCTTAAACCTCAACAGGTTACTATGAAAAATTTTCAAAATAGCAATGATTGCCTTTAATGGTTTCCAGTAACTGAATTATAAGAAAATCACATCCTTTAACAACAGTATTGTGTTGATATTCTACTTTATTAGTAGTATCCCATAGATATAACCAGGCTGTATATGTACATCTGGCACCAAATTTTTTCTATATTTCCGTTCATTCCATCTGAAATTAAATTATTCGGATGAGTAAAGTGAGCCTCTTTTAAGGGATTCTCATTCTCTGTTCTGTGTGAAACTATATAGGATAACTTCAGCAGTGGTTTAAATTACAGTAAACTTTGGATCTTATCAAGATTGTGTTGCAGTAATTAGCTTGCCAATGATAGGCAAAATGAATTCCACCCCGGGGGACAAGAGAGATAGGCTATAAAAATTGGTGAATGGATAAATTCAAAAAATCAACAATTCTTGAAAAGATTTATGGATAACAATGGACAAACAACTGTCAGTACTATTCCATAGTGAGGCTGGCTAAACCATTGTCCAGCTTTATAAACAGTGCATGTTTTACCTCTGTATATCACCATGATGAAGGATACACTGGAAAACTGATATATGCTGAAAAATTGCAAAGGATATAAAGAGAGTTACATTAATGATCTGTGGGTTGGGAAAAGCGTTATAGCAATAACCTCTAAGGGCTTAATATATTAGGCATACGGAACATACTAAGCAAACACAAGATTGAGGGATGATAATAACTTGTAGTGTCTTCAAAGATGGAAAATTTCAGATGCTTAATGATATTCTTAACAAGAACTAATGGCTGAATATCAGAACAAGATACATCCATATCAGTAAAAAATGTAAATGCTTTCCACAAACTAGAATCATTCAACTCTGGGAGACCCTAGCAAAAAAAGAAAGTAGTTTTTTGTTTCTAGACTTTAGTTCTCCAGCTGCAGTGGGCCTATTCTGAAAACACTTTTAGTTTTCCAATATGTTTAATACTCCCACACTCCCCTTTCTCACACCCTTTAATTCTGGACATTTTTTCCCTGACTTTTCTCTTTCCCTCTGCAATTTTTTCACACTTGAGTTTTACATGAATTACTAGCCCCTTTCTTCTTATTACCATTCATTCCTTTTATATTCTTAATTGTTCACTTCAGAATACATATTTGGTCAAACTCATCCTCTTTTTGACTGCAACGTAGAGAACCTTACCATATTTTCCTTTCTGCCCCTCTCCCCTCTCCATTTCACATTGACAAATTATTCCTTTCCCTGACTGATAGATCAAGGAAGACCATTCAGACTTCCTTCTCACACAGCTTCCTTGAAAACTTTAAATGTTTCACCTTATTTCCACACATTGCATATATTCACATTTTCAAGTAGTCAGCAGTAAAGTCTTATCAGATGACCTCATAGTTTCATCAGCTGGCAGTAGGAAATGTGACCTAGGGTAGGAAGGGTCCCTATGCAATGTTGCATATTTTCTCATGTTATCACATTCCTATTTTATTTGCTATGATTCTTTCCTCACTGGCAGAAATTAATCTCTGGCTTTCCTGTGAGTAACTTGCCCTAGTAGCTGGAGAAAGCAGATTAAACTTTGGCCAGATGAGAGATCAGCGAGATCCCTCAGTGTAAAAAGGTGTAAGGACCAGTTCTTGCAATGACCTAAAGCATTAGGTGATTGAATTTGTGCCAGATGGTTTGATATACCTGAAAAGCATGGCTGATACAGAAACACGGTTAAAATCATGTTTTAATATTGGTCTTGGCAAATGGATGCGTTTCCACCAGCAAGGAATAACAGGTTTCTTTCTCATGGCTCTGAGCCATTGCAAAGGATTTCTTATGGTCTGAGATTTTGCTCTGCACTGAACTGTGGTTTATATCACAAGTGTGTCAGTGACCAGATGGAAAGTGAGACTTACCACAGAAGAGACAGAGACATACCCAGGGAAACTGTGGATCTGCCTATTTTCCAGCACTGCTTTATGTTTTTTTATGACTATTTAGAGGAAATAACTGGATTTTTATTTTTACTTTTTTAATTCAGGTCTGTAGTGGAGCTCTTTGAGTGTTGTAAGCAATTCCCAAAGGAGAAAGGGAAAGGCATGATACATATTCAAATCTATATACTTTCACGTTTTATACCCTGAGTTTTGGTAAAGCATGAGCATGAGGGTTACCATAGCTGGCAGATATTATACCCCTGCTATGTTTCTTTTGCAGTGCAGATACTGACCATGGTTGTGGTCATTATATGCTATCTCCAGTGCTTTCAAAATAACCTCTAGCTCATTCATACCTCCCCAACAGCTCTTTTCTGTTATCTCAATTGACCAGCCTTCACAAGTATTTGGAAGATGTAGAAGACCATGAAGTCATGTTTTAGAATTCTAAGTCTCTTGTTTTGGTGAAAATTACAGCAAATAATAATGACTGAATATCTGCATGAAACTTCTCCAGCTCCCACATAGTAGGAAACATCATTGTCTGCTACCACTGAACTTAATTACTTTAGCATGTGTACAGATCTTCAGTTATTCTGTTTTCTGATCTTTCCCTGGGACACTGTACAATAATACACTCAACACAACTAATGGGTCTAATTCATCAGAATGCATGTAATGGAAAACTAAATAAGGTATACTCCTCAAACTCTTCTTTTTCAAACCATAGTTACTTTCACAGTCCATCAAATTCAAACAAAGAGAGATGAAAGTTGATTTTCCCACAAAACCTTTTGGAAAAGGCCACTGCTGAATTAGAAACCAGAGAACTGGGTCTACATTTACAGAAAATGCCAGATAACATTAGGGAAAAATAAGGAAATGGTGCTTTGGCTGGGTATTATTAAGCAAAGTGAAGTATAGAAAAAGTGAAGGCTGTTCTTTCTAAGCAATATAATGAAACAGCATTTTTTTTCTGTACAGTACAACCAAACCACTTCTCTTTGCCCCTGTGCACACAACACTTTTCAAATGATTCAATCAGTATCACTAGTTAAATGGTTACACTGATGCATTTGCTGTAGAATTTCAAAATTTAGATCCTTATGTTCCATAATTAATCATTATTCCATAATTATTCCATAATTATCAAAACATATCCAGAAAGCATATGCTGATGAGGCATTAGAACTTGAAAGTGATTGTACAAGGAGCTATGAACAATTAGGATAAAATATTCTGTATCTATGTCAGCTGTGAAAATATTTTGGCTATATTGTATCCCTTATGTCTAGTATCCTCCTATTGGTTTTGATTTCACCTCTGGACACAGGAGAGCTAAGCAGCATTTAAAGAGGGTCAGCAATGTTAGCATTTATCAAAACCACAGGTTAATAATCTCAAAAATTTCATGCACAACATCACTTTTATTACATTATTTAATAGACTGATGTATATTTAAAATCCCATGGTGAATGTTGCTGAAAATGTCAGGCTAAATGATGTATTACTACCTTCTGGCCTTAGATGTTATAAATGATGTATTGAGTTGTGTTTAATACCTATGAAGAATCACCAGTTATTTCAATAATTTTAATAATTTACAGAGCCTTCTAGCAGTGAAAATTAAATGTTGAAAACACAGTGATTTTAAAAAAAATATTAAATTAACATCTCTCTAGATTTGAAAGGTTCGGTACATTTTCCTTCTAAAAAAGAGGAAACTTCTTTAATAATAGAATCACAGAATGGTTTAGGTATGAAAGGAGCTTAAGATCATTTACTTATAATCCCTCTGCATCAGCAGGGACACCTCCCACTAGACCAGGCTGCTCAGGACCCTGTCCAAACTGAATGGATATGATATGACACACTCAGAACAAAATCTTTCAAAGTGAAAAATAGTATCTCCTTAGAAAGGTGAGGGAAAGAGAGAACATCTGGAGAGATTATATAAAGCATTAGCTAGCAATACTAAAAATTTCAGCTACAGTATCCAGAGGAAAAGAAGCATTACAATGGCGACGGAAGTACAGTTTTCCATGCATCTTTACCAAAAAAAAAAAAGGCATATTTTCTCTGCATGCCATTGTAACAAGATCTTTTTGTATTTTTGCTTTGCCCAATTCTTGCTGTAAAAAATGTCTCCCTGAAACATAAGTCATTGTTTTTCACCTTTTCATTTGCTGTTTACCAACGTATGGAATGTCATCTGGTGATACAACGGTGGATATACACTTCAGAACAAATTCCTGCTGTGAGAAAAGCTGAACTAATCACATTGTCATATCCCAATAGCTTTTCCTTTAAATACTTCCCTTCACATTCTGGAAATGGTTTCCAGGGTAAGTTGCTCTATCACCTGCCAAGGGATCAAGGTAAGGCTAACCAGCCTACAGTTCCCTGTGCCCTGCTTACCATTTTTGAAGACAGGAATGATATTTGCTTTATTTTTTATCCTTGAGCATTTCTCCCAGTCACCATTCAAAGATTATTGAGAGTAGCCTTGCTATACCATTGGCTGTGCTTACGGGTACAACCCGTTCAGAGCCCATGAGCTTATTTATGTACATCTGATTTGTTTTAAGTTTTCCCTGACCTGATGTTTTCCACCAAAAGTAGGTCTGCCTTGCTCCAGCCATTACCCACTTTCTTTCTCTGAGACCTGAGCGCCTGAAGAATGGTCTTTCTGGTAAAGATCGAGGTAAAGAAGAAATGGAGCACTTCACTCTTTTTCATATCCTGGGTTGGCAGGTCTTCTGTTTCATTCAGAAGTGTGCCCACATTTTCCCTTTTTGCCATCTGTGTACTTACAGAGGCCCTTCTTGTTACCTTCATTTTGCTCATCAGATTTAATTCAAGTTAAGTTTCGGCTTCTGTAAGGGAGCCTCTGTGTACTCAGACAATGTTTCTGTATTTCTTCCAGGTTACACACCCTCTGTATGCTATGCTGTGCTGTGCTGTCCCTTCAGCCTGTATTGGTGGTCGAATTTCCCCACTAGAAGTAGGGCCTGTGAGCATGACACTACTTTTGCTGTCTGTGGAAGGTCCCACCCCCTAGTTGGCTGCCCTGCCAACAGGCAGGCTAGGGGTGCACAAGAAGCCTGACTGGCTCATCACAACTCTTCAGCTGATCATATTTCATAATCTTATATAGTTTTTCCAGAAGCAGACAATTTGATAAACATGAATAGAAGTAAGCAGGTTTAATAAAGATTTCATCCAGATTTAGATTGGGTTTTGTTTGTTTGCTTCTTTGAACACTGTCATTTATGCATTTTCTGGTGAATTCTGAGTTAACTAGGGTATAATTATCATCTACTTTAGAGCTAATGAGTTCATTAATGCAGTGAATAACCTGATATTTTAGAAAAAAAACCAAAACCAAGCCAAACCAAGAAAACAAGCAAACAAAAAAACCAGCAAAACAAAAACAAGCAAACAAAACAAAACCAAAAACAAAACTAAACAAAAAAAAAAACCACCAAAAAAAAAAAACCAAAACAAAAAACAAAAAACAAAACAACTGGCAAACTTGCATTTTAAGTGTGAATATGAAAACATTTTTTGGACGTTCTTTTTGGGAAGAGCTATTGAAATCACCAACACACAGGGTATGCAACTTAAGTTCAGGTCAAAAGATGATAATGTGAATACCTGTAGGCTGAAATTTTTACTGAGTTGTTGCTTTCAGACTATGATTCTAAGTTTGTCTCTTGCCTCCATTCCAGTTTTCAGCTGTTTTATGTTCTACATAAGTTAAAATAGTAGTGCAGTGAATAACTTAAGAAAAAGGAGAAAACTAATATTTTTATGTTCAAGTATTTAATAGAGCAGGAAATAAAGTCATTGTGGAATAATACTGAAAATTGGAGAAGAATTTGACCAAATGTAATTTCTAAGTTAAAGGATACTGAGGATTCCTATTAAAAATAAAACCCCCCCCGAAAATATAGTGAGTAAATACTCTGCAGAAAATTAGAAATCACAAAGAAAGAAATTAAAAAATATTAATGGGAACAGCACACTAGCTCATTAGATTATTTTTTTTAAAGATTAAAAATATTTTTATAATAAAAAACCCCATCTTTATTTAGTCTACAATATGAAACCTCAAGGGAACAAAGAGAATAATAATAACAAAAAAGTAGTTTACTTACAGTAAAATAAGAAAAAGACATATTTCATAGATTTATGTGTTGAATAGCTCTTGATTTATGAGGTGTATGAATATTAGATATTTTTGCTAGGCATAAATTTCTTGTCATAATAAGATACTGGCAAACAGTGCTCAGAAAACTGAAAATCTTGAAATAGCCATATAAGAACACTATGAAAAAGAATTACAGATAATTAGTAAAGAAGATGAGTGTCAGTTTAAATACAAGGAACGCATAAAATAAGATAAAACAATACCAGTCTCATCTCAAATATTTGTGATAGTAAGAATAAACATGCTGGTAGCAAATTTATGTGGTAACGCTATTGTTTCACACATAAGTTAAATATGGTAACTTATAAGGCACATAGTAGGGTGTCCTGGGTTCAGCAGTAGCAGCCATTTTTCTTCTTCTTAGTAGCTGGTGCAGTGCTGTGTTTTTGACTTTCGGCCTGGGAACAGCGCTGATAACACCGATGTTTTTAGC
>WYDI02016402.1:1924-12177 GCA_009867235.2 Psittacus erithacus
CTGGGCACCCTGTGCCAGCGCCTCAGCACCCTCACAGGGAAGAGCTTCTGCCTAAGAGCTCATCTCAGGCTCCCCTCCGGCAGGTTAAAGCCATTCCCCTTGGCCTGTCCCTACGTCCCTTGTCCAAAGCCCCTCTCCAGGTTTCCTGTAGCCCCTTTAGGCATTGGAGCTGCTC
Organism: Psittacus erithacus; assembly: GCA_009867235.2. Lineage (NCBI taxonomy): Eukaryota > Metazoa > Chordata > Aves > Psittaciformes > Psittacidae > Psittacus > Psittacus erithacus. Next base: position 2,100 of record WYDI02016402.1, read on the forward strand.
TAAGGCCATGGTGGTGCCTCCCTTCTCCCCTTGGAGCAGAGGGGACTCAGCCCCTGGGTCACAGGCAGCCCCATGAAGCCCTTTCTCCAGGCCAGGCACCCCCAGCAGCACCCTCCCTGCCTCCCCCCATCTCTCCCAGCATCCAGGCCAGCTCCCCAGTTGCCTCCTGCAGGCCAAACCCCCATAAATCAAATCTCTGCCACTGCATCGTGAACAATGTCTTAAGTAAAAAGGTGTTTCCAAGGAGCACCAAGGGCTGGAGAATCCTATTACAAGGCACACTACTCGTTATAAGGAATCACCCCAACCTACTCCAACTATTTAATCCTGGGTCCCAAATCTGATTATTTTCTGCCTTCTGCAGACCTTCCCCTTCCCTTTTCCCCAAAAAAGGGGGAAAAGCAGAATACGATATAAAATAGCAATGATGTCCTTCCAAAGGCTGGAAATGGGAAAGGAATGTATCTGCAGGGCTAAGGATGCTCTGCTGAGCCTGAGGGGAGCCGGGAGCTCAGAGTGGTGTGTCCCATGAGGGGGTTATTGACCCAGCCATGACACTGGGTTTGGGGTGACCCCACCAGGGAGCTTTGCCCCCTTTCTTGCCTTGAGGGAGCATTTGGTCTTTGGATGCCAGCTGGGGGGATTGGGCCAAGGCAGGGACATGGGGTGCAGGTTATGTGGGGGGCACCCCACTGAGGGTGGCGTGGCCACACTTGGCATCCCCATCTTGGCTGTGATGTTGCTGTGGTGGGGATCCCTGTCTTGGCTGTGACATGGCTGTGATGGGGACCCCCATCTTGGCTGTGATACTGGACCCTGACCCCAGCTGCAGTGGGGACCCTGCCTGTGATGAGGACCCAGCCCTGGCTGCGGCTCAGGGGTTGAAGCCAGCTGCTCCCTGCTCCATGTCCTGGATCCAGCCCTTTCTATGAGACCAAGCCACAGGTGAGTGCTTGCTGGGATGGCGTGGCAGCAGCCGGTGGCCAGTGAAGTGGGGTAAGGCTTTGCTCCTGCACCCAGCTCTGAGCTGTGGGTCCCAACCAGAAACACTCCTCAGTGCCAGCGCGTCCCTGCTTGGACAGGTGCTGAGCCCCAGCCTCCTGCATGGGAGGAGGAAGCTTGGAGCATCCCAAATCCCTCCTGCAGGCTGCTTCCTGAGGGTCCCAGGGTTGGGATGCCCAGAAGCCTCCTGGCAGCCCTCCAGTGTATGCCTCGTCTATAGTAATAGCAATGATCATCATAATAGGCAGCGTTCACCACTGAATGACCTTATACTTGCATTTATGACCCTTGAAACGAAGCTGGGAGCTATTTAACAACGCAATGCCCCATCCTTGTAACAAGCCCTGATAACCCCAACCTGGCAGGGGTGGAGCAGGAGGGAGTGCCCAGCTTCAATCCTGCCTCAGTTTCCCTTTAAAAGGGGGGAAGGCGCTTTGTGTGCTGAGTGGTTGTGATGGTCTTGGGCTGAGGGATTCCTCAGGGCTCAGCCTGGCTCGTTTGCTACCCTGTTATTAATGCTGGTAATGGTATAGGAAGGATAAATTCCACCACTTGGCTGAACAGAGGGAAGTATGCAGAGCAGTGGTTGGCTTTTCATAAATCATCAGTGCTCCGTGCTGCAACCCAGCCAGGACTTGAAATTCAGGTCAGGAGAGAGGGACGCTTGTAAGCCAGGCGGAGAAGGCAATTCATTCTGTTTAGATCGGTTTAGTGCAAGCCGAGGGAGGGGGAAGCTCTGCCGTGATTTTGCATTTTAAATATTAGCTCAGAGCTGCAGCCGGTTGTGAGCTTTGTTTGGTTTGGGATCTTGATAAACAAGAGAGGGAAAAGCAGGAGAGATGGGGATGGACCGGGATGCTGGTGAGGGATATACCCCTCTCCTGCCTGCCCTTGGTGCCTGCATGGTGCAGATGGGGGTTCATGGACACTCCTTTGGCATGTGTGCCAGTGTTCCTGTAGGGGTGCAGCATCCCATGGTGATGCTCTGCCCGTGTGGCTGAGGGTGCCCCTGGGCTGCTTTGAGGGGGGGATATTGGGGTGTCCATATAATCCCACCCCCTTCCCCAGGAGAAACGACTCATGTCCCAAGTTCTCTGTTGTGGGGAGGATGCTGAGATGGGGAATGTGGTGCCCCCCTCCCGAGTGGTGGAGAGCTGGGGGGATGTGGGGGTTCTGGGGTACCAGGTGGGTGATACAGCAGCACTGAGGTGCCCCTGGTACCCATCCTATGCAGGGGACCGCTGATGGTGGCTCCCCCAGACCCCACACAGCGCTGGGGGGCAGTGGGGGAGCCCAACCAGCACCTCCCGTGGCCTTGCCTTTCTCTGAAGTGATCACAAAATGAAACGAAAGGGACCAGGTGACCGAGCAGTAGGTAACTAAAAGGTTCTTTATTCACATTGAACAACAAGAGCCATTCACACTAACAGCCTCCGCAAGAGGCAGCGGCGACAGGAAACCCACGGCGCTTTCAGCAAACAACTTTTCCCCTTTCCTTTTCCATTCTCCTTCCTCTTTATTTTGCCATTCCCACTCTATATTCCCAACCCCAACCCCGGCGCCACCCCCTCCCCGCCTGCGGAATAGAAAACCCTGGGAGCCTCCCGTGACTAAAAGTACAATAAATAATCAGTAAACACAAAACCATACTTTATTTGTTTCTCCTTTATACAAAATAAAGAAACTAGAAGCAAAAACTATGATACATCCGTAAATCGGGGGAGCCTCTGGGGATCGCTGGGGCGGAACTCGGGGGTGAGGCTCAGGGTTTGATTTCTGCTGTTGGTGATGTTTGGGTTTGTCCTGGGTTATTTTCCTGGTTATTTTGGGGTTTGTTTCCTGTTATTGGGTGGGGTTTTTTGCCTCTTTCTGGTGTCTTTGTCACCGTGTGGGAGCCCAATCTCAGCCAGTCACTGGGGCAGCCCTGGACACCCCCTCCACACCCCCTCTAAACCAAAGACCGGGTCTGAACCCACCTTCTCCTTGGGGATAAAACGCGAACAACGGAAAACCAGGGCAGGGAAGGGGCTGGGGGGTTATTCCTGCTCTTCCCCATTTTCCCCCTGCTGCGATGTGGTAGGGGATAATTAAAAAGGATGCTAATGAGCAGGGGGGAGCCCTGCCAAGAGCCCCCTGTCCCCATCCCGAGGAGCCGCCGGGGCGGTGGGACCTGCGTCCAGGCAAGTTCAGCTTTGGTCCGAGAGGCGGGGGGTCCCGCTGCCAACGGGGGTCTTCAGGGCTGGGCACCATTCCTTATCCCCCCCCAGTGCTGGGGGGAAGGTGCCGGGAGGGGGAGGTAGTGGGGTGGCCCCAAGGTCCCGTGTGGAGGGAGGGATCTGCAGTGATTGGAGGGGATGCAGGGATGCGTTTTGGCATCGGATGGGTGGGGGGTTTTTGGGGGGGGGGGGGGGGGGGGGCCCGGCGGGGGGGGGGGAAACCCGGGGGTGTTTTCCCCCTCCCCACACACACACACGTGCCCACCCACACCAGGCCTACCACACCGCTGCCTCGCTGAGCTCCGGGTTGGGGTGCGAGAGGGCCCCGCTGTAGCCGCTATTGCTGGACATGGAGAAGGGTGGGCTGGGCCCCCCGCTGAAGACCTCCCCTGGGATGGGGTGCAGCGAGCCGGTCATCCCCGGCTCGGGGCTGGGGGTGTCGGGATGCGAGATCATATCCGTGTACCTTTGGTTTTCTGAGGAGTGGTGTCCGCTTAAGGGGGGCTCCAAGGGTCCCAGGGGTGTGGAGCCGGGTCCTGAGTTCTGAAGGTAGCTGGAGTCGGCCGGGGACTGGGCTTGGGAGGGCGGCCCGTGGGGGAAAAAGTCATAGTTGCCTCCCGGTCCGTAGTAGTCACCTTGGTAATCTGCGGGGAGGAAGGGAGAAGGATGGAGCTGGTCCTCCACGGATGAAACCTCCCACTGCATCCCACTTCCAACCCTGTCCTCCCCACTGGGCACAAATCTGGACCCTCGTTGCCACCCGTGCCGAAATATTCTGCTGACTCCTGGGGTGTGGGACTTAAAGACCCAACTGCAAATTTGAGCACAACCTAAGGGAGAAATAAGCCGGTCCTCGGGGCTGCAGCGCTCACCGTCCTCTCCCTGCCTGGCCTGGAGGGAGGAAGGGGATGTAGGAGGGCAAGGGGCTGGGGCTGGGGCAGCTCGGGGGGCGGATGGGCTCAACTTAATGCTTAATTAATGCAATAAATAATATATATGTATATAGGGGGAAGGGGAGAAAGATACATAAAAGGGAATGGGGGGAAAGATACATAAAAGGGAATGGGGGAAAACATTTTTTGTATATATGGGAATGGGGAAATAAGATGTATAAAGGGAACGGGGAAAAACACATATATAACTGAATGGGGAGAAGATGTGTATAAAGGGACACGGCCCTCAGTGATATGGTTTAATGGACTTGGCAGTCCTCGGGTAATGGTTGGACTTGATGATCTTAAGGGTCCTTTCCAACCTAGTTGATTCTAGGATTGTAGGAATGGGGAAAAGATATATATATGTATATAAGGGAAGAGGGAAAAGATATGTGTAAGGAGAATGGCAAAACCCATATATGTATAAAGGAACAGAGAGAAGATGCATGAAGGGAATGGGGAAAAAGCATATGAAGGAAAAAGGAAGAGGTATGTATAAAGGGAATGGGAAAAATAAGTAAAGGGAATGGTAAAAAACACATAAGGGAATGGGGGAAAGATATATAAAGGGTATGGGGAAAAACACATATATAAGGGAATGGGGAAAAAACATATGATTAGGAAATGGGGAAAAGATATGTATAAAGGGAACTGGGGAAAATAATACATAAATGGAATAGGGAGAAAAACCCCAAACATACAAGGGAATGGGGAAAAATATGATGTGGAAAAAATCTATACAAATAAAATGGGGTGAAAAACATATAAATGGGGAAAATATGTATATTTAGCAGCCTAGAAGGGATCTAGAAACTCACTGAGGGCAGTAAGGGGTACGTGGAAAGCCCCTCATAGGAGGGGAGGCTTTGAAAATGCGGCTTCGGGGGAGCTCTGCACGGAGCGGGGGGAGAGGGGAGGTGGCGGAGCCGTCCCGCTGCGCCCATCCCGTCCCGTCGGGGCGGCAGGGAGGGCCGGCCCGGCGGCAGTGACCTTCCATATGCTGCGGGCCCGGGAGGTAATTGGAACAAATGCGGCCTGAAAGGGGCACAAAAGCCCCGCAGCTGGGGCTTTGTTCGGGGAGAGGGGCCGCCGCAAGGCCCGGGGGATGGGCGTGGGTGCGAGCCAGCGTGGACGTGTGTGTGCATACGGTGGGGAGCGTGTGCATTGACGTGAGCACGCGTGTGCACGGGGAGAGCCGGGATGCTGCGGCGGCCGCGTGTCGTTCCCCCCCCGCCCCTCCCTTCGGAAAAGCGGGATAAGGAAGGAACAAAGGGAAAGAGGGAGGGAAGGAGCTGGGGAACACAGAGCGGCGGTCCTTTACCTCCGTAGTACGTGTAGGGCGTCGAGCCGAGCATCTCGGACTCGTCGAGGCGGCCGCCGAGGGGCCGCATCCTGCGCGGGCTGCGGAAGAAGGCATGCCGGCGGGCGCCGAGGGCGCTTAGCTGCTTCATCCGGCGCTCCTTGGACCGACGGTTCTGGAACCAGACCTGCGGCAGGGCCAGTGTCAGTATCCAAAGGGAATGGGGGTACCAGGAACAACCCCCTCCCCAAGTTTGGCTAGGGATGGCTGGAGAAAGGGATGGAAAGCTTGCGCCTACCTGGGTTTTTCCATCTCTGGGTGGGTTTTAATGACAACCCACCCCTCCTGCTGCTAGCAGCCCCAAAACACGTATGGGGGTACACACATCCCCCCCAAGTAACCAGGCTGCATCCCGCTGTGCACATCCTCAGCCAGTTTATGTCCACAAGGGAGAAGGCAGCCATAAAATACAAGAGGGAGTATTTTCCTCTATGGGTAGGAAGAAAAAGGGAGGAAAAGCGGGTAGGAAAAGGCGGGGAGGAACTCTGGATGGCAGCAGAAAGCAGCTTGCAGGGAGATGAGACCCGCTGCGGAGGGCAGGGGGCGGGAGGAAAAGCTGACCGGTGAGGATGGAGATGAAAGGGAAGGGGAAGACGCAGCCGACTCTCTACGGGACGTCCCCTCATCCACGGCAGAGGCCACCAGCCTGGTGCCGTGTCTGGATTATGGCCTCTCTCCCGTCTTGACCCCCGCTGATGGGGCAGCTCAGGGGAACGAGCACATCGCGCTCCTCTGGGGCTCTTCTTCTGCTTCCCTCTGCTGGGAGCCGGGAATGGCAGCTCCGCTACCGGCAGAGCTGGAGAGTCCTCCCCTATTAATGCCTTTATTAAAGCCCATTAATCCCTATATTTCCGTAGGGATTTTCTTCACGGGGACAGCTCAGTAAGGAAGTGCCGGGCTGCCTGCAGAGAGCAGCGGCTTCTCCTTGCTTTCCCAAGGCCGGAACATCCATCTCCTGGGAGAGCTGAAGAATCCTGACAGTGAGGCCTCAGACTGGCTTGTGTTTCGGGACTGATTTTCATCTCTCCCCATGGGATCGGTGCATTATAGCACAGAACGGGGCACCCCTGCTATCCCACTGGAGCGTGGGGTGGGAGCAGAGGTGTGACGCTGTCAGGGGATGGATGGGATCTCCCTCACCCCATTTCCAGAGCCCGTGGGATCAGCCTCAGTGTCCCAGATGCTTCCCAGGCACCTGGGGGAGACCGTGGTGGCCTTGAGCTATCAGGACTCCCACAGCACCCCTTTTCCTTCCCTTCCTATGCAGGATTTTTTCCCCTGCCATGAGAGGAAATGGCCCCATAAGCCCTGAGGTTGTTCTATGTTGGGAATGATGCCACATCACGCCGTGGGGCCATGAGTTGGGGCTGCCCTACCTGGATGACTCTCATGTTGAGGCCGGTCTCCTGGGCCAGCTGCTCTCGGATGTGGCGGGTGGGTTTGGGGGTGGCGGCGAAGGCAGCTTTGAGGGTCTCCAGCTGCTTGGCTTTAATGGTGGTGCGGGGCCCCCTCCGCTTGGTGCCCGAGTTCTGCTCCTCGTTCTCATTGTTGGTGGTCTCCTTGTCCGAGGAGGTCGAGTTGTCCGTCTCCTTCGTGTCGTCCTGCATGGGGTCCTGGAGATCCGGGGACAAACTCCTGTCTGTACATGAGGACACTGTAAAGGAGACCCAGAGAGGAAAGGTGTGGGGGGGGGGGCGGATGACTTAGGGGAGACATCGACCCCCCTTCTCCTCTGCCCTCCCCAGCCCGGCTGCTTTCCAGGAGAGAGGTTGGGGGGTGCTGGAGAGCAGCAAGGGGTGCAGATCGCCTCTGCCTCCCCGGTACCCCGAAAGCATCAGCTCGCCAGCATCACACAGAGCTCCAGGTAAACTCTGCCCGACCGGGCCCTTTGCACCGTGTTGTGCTGTCCGGGGGCAGCTGGGGAGGGGGCGATCCCCCAAGCCCCCCGCAGCCCCCTGAGCTCCCCCTTTCCCCCCTCCTGCGCCTTTCACACCGGGAAGCGCCGCTGGGAAAAACGCGGCCGGTCCCTGTCGGGGCTTGGGGAAGTGGGGGTCCCAGTCACTGCCTTAAGCCTGGCTCAGCCCCCCCCACGCAGCCACCCCTCCTCCCGGGGCCCCTGATGCCAGCACCCCCCAAGGCCATGCTCTACTCGCCTCGCTCACAGCAGCGGCCCCACTGACTGACGTGGCAGGATCCGGCCCCGGGTGCTGAACGGAGAGAGAGCCCACGGAAGGGGGTGAGCACAGGCGCCCGGCATGGCTGGGACAACGGGAGTGGGCCTGATCCTGCTGTCCTGACGCAGAGACAGCTTCCAAGGAAGTCAAATGGGAGCTTTGCCTCTGGGTTGAAAGGAGGCGAAGGATCAGGCCCGCGGCGCCGGGGGACCGGGCACACTCGCAGGGGGATGCTCCCGGGTTTGGAGGGGGGCACCGGGCTAGGCCGGAGGGAGGGGTTCTGGTTCCCCACAGACGGGGGCAGGAGCCCGGGGAAACGGGAGCGATGCTGCGGGGCTGCACCTCTGCCGCCGCTTGTCCCATGTGTCCGCATCCCTCGCTGGGTGCGACCGCAAAGGCTTCCACCCGGATTGAAGGCTTTCCCTCCCTCTCCCCGCGGATTAACGATGGGGATCGGGCTAGCTGCGGGCTGCAGCCCCTTATCCCCCCCAAAAACCAAAGCTTCGAAGGGTCCCGGCCGGTCCTGCCGGTGTGGCCGGGCGGTGCGGCGGGCAGGGCCGCTCGTACCTGAGTTGAGGCTTCCTTCCTTCAAACTGGGAGAGTTCAAGTAATCCTCTTTGCAAACAAATTTGTTTTCGTCTATGATGTAGAGCTCCTCGCCCGTGGAGAGCTGCTTGTTGCAGACCATGCAGGTGAAACAGTTCAGGTGAAAGACTTTATTCCGCGCTTTCCGGACGAGGTCGCTGGGGGAGATGCCCTGGGAGCAGCCGGCGCATTTGGTACCAAACCTCCTAGGGAGGGGAAAGAAAAGCGAGAGCTGGGAGCCCCGGCGGCGATGGGGCCTCTGTACCGAGCTCCCCCTGCTCCAAATCCCACCGCGGGAGTCCGAGCCTACAGCATCTCCCGCTGGGAGATTTGGGGGAACAGGCGATTCGCCCCCCCCACTCCCGCTGTCCCTTTTTGGGGGGAAGATGAGGAGGGAGAATTCACCCCGACACGAGGGGGTGGGGGGGTGCGGATTTCGTTCCAACCGGTGACTCCGGGAGGGGAACGGGAGGTTACAGGTGCGGCCTGAAAATCCCGGCGAAGAAACGGGAATGGTGGCGGTTGGAACGACGGGAAAGGGAGCGGCGGGTTCGGGGGACACCGCGCCCCCAGGACAGGGCAACAACGGGAGGGGACGGAGGCAGCTCCGCACCTCGATGTGCCCCCGGGACCCGGCGCCGTCCCATTCTCCCGGGGAGGAATTTTCCTTGATTGGGAATGACGCTTCGGGAAGCTCCGGTTTTCCTTCTCCTGGCTGGAGGCAGAGCCGGGTTTTTGGTTCGGTTTGGGATTGGGTTTTATTATTTTCATTTTTTCCCCAGGAGATGCTTTTTGAAAAACTAAAATCAATTGCAGGGAATTCGAACGGGCTGAAAACGGTTCCTCAAGGGAAAAAACCCCAAACCCGGCAAACCGGCCGGCAAAAAACCCACCCCAAACCAACCAACCACAAATAAAACACCACAAAACCCCCCCCAAAACCAAAACCCCAAAATCAAACAAAAACCAAAGCCAACAACAAACAACCAAAAAAATCCCAACCAATGAAAACAAATGAAAAAACCCCAAAAATAAAAAAAAAACCCAACAAAAAACCCCAAAACAAGCGAAAAAGAGAAACAAAAAATACAAATAAAGCAACCCCCAAACCCCAAAGCAAACAATAAAACCCCCCAAAATAGTGCCCCCAAACCCGAGCGCGGGGCTGCCGCTGGCAGGTCCCCGGCCTCTTCCAGGCCCTATGAGAGGGGGGGGCCCATGCCGGGTCCCCCTCCTTTTTCCCCTCTGGTCGTGGCACAACTTCTGCCTCCCTCGCTGCTCCCCGTGACGTTGATGTAGTGGGAGCATTAGGAGTCATAAGTCATCGCCCCCCCCTTCCCACCCCAGCCCCTAATTTCCTCAGGGGAACCTTATCGCAGTCATTAAGGGCGTTTAAGGACCGGTAAAAGCGGGGGGGAAGGTTTTGGCCATCGGCTTCACCGGGGCCTGCGATCCCGGGAGCGGGACGAGAAGCGCCGAGGCCCGGAAGGGGGAGGACACACGGCGCGGCCGCCGCTGCGATGCCCACCGGGGCCCTGGCCGCGACGGGGCGGGCAGCGACATCGGCGGAGCGGGACCCGGTACTGGTGGAGGCAAGGTCATGGGGAGACTTGTGGGAGTTGGGGGGGGGGGGCACGACCTCGCCGATCCCCACCTCCGGCTGCAGCAGCGGCCGAAGCGCAGCCCCCCCGTGCTTCCCCCCTCCGGAGAGGGCTCGGTGCTGGTCCCCGTTGGAAAGCGATGAGCGGGGATGCGGGGAGCCCCCCGCAAAGCTCCGGGAGGCCTCGCACGGTGAGAACCTCCGCA
>WYDI02016403.1:0-22031 GCA_009867235.2 Psittacus erithacus
GTTTAGATTGGATATAAGGAAGAAGTTCTTTACTGTAAGGGTGGTGAGGCACTGGAATGGGCTGCCCAAGGAAGTTGCGAATGCTCCATCCCTGGCGGTGTTCAAGGCCAGGATGGACAGAGCCTTGGATGACATGGTTTAGTGTGTGGTGTCCCTGCCCATGGCAGGCGGGTTAGAACTAGATGATCTTAAGGCCCTTTCCAACCCTAACTATTCTATTATTCTATTCTAAATCATGAGAATATTTGAAGTACTTCTCAAAAAGGAAGAGAACTTATCATTGTGTCATTGTAAGCCAAAAAATAAACAGTGGATTCCTAAATTTTGTGAATTTTATAAAATTTTCTGTCTGCAATGAAATCCATTCATCTGATGCCTGTAAACATTTTGAATAGAGCTTCTTGTTACCACAAGAATGTCTGATAGAAATGTGGCAATGCTAAGCCAGGTGAAATAATTGAAAATGACTGGATATTCTTCAGAAGTTATTACAAATATTGGATGTCCCTTGCCATATCTAAGTCCTTTAATACCAAAAAAAGCACTAAGTATTTTCAGTGCTGACAAGCCCCCTGGTTTCTGAATCTCAGAAGTAAGCTGCACTACAAATTGGCCTTCACAATAGTCATTGCCATAAACCAGATTCTGGGAATTTCATCACACCAGTACATTTCTCAGTGGCCTTGCCTGATGATGACAAGTGCTAATGTATAAGACTCACATGTTAGTATTTTCAGTGGAATTTCCCAGCCTGCCTTGCTGGTATGTATCATAGTTCCACGGAGTGAGGCATTGAGGAGGAGAAGGCGGGGGAAAAAGCATTCTACAATTTCCTTTCAGTGCATTTACAACTATTTTTTCAAGCTCAGCATGTGTGTTTTGGAGGCAGGAGAAGGCAAGGGCACTCAGATTGTTGTCTTAAATGAAATTCAAATCAGTCTAAAGGCTTTCTCTCTAGACAGCCATTAACTTGCAGGTGTGCTGGACTAAAACATGCAATGTGTTTAAACAAATGAAAGTCAGGCTATGAATGGGCAGCCATGAAATGGTTCTTAATAGGAGGACAAAAAAATATATCTATGTAAACATATTTTGATATGCACACTTAAAATTAAGAGAGAAATGACAAGGCTTTTGCCCAAAGCATTTTCAAATCTGAAATGACTACTGTACTTAAATGAACATATATCTGGAGACCTTACTTAGGCAGCAGAACCTGACACTCACAGAAACTTTGATTATAAAATCCCTGCAAAGTACCATGTTTGATACTACTCATTCATAGCGTCCCACTGGTGGAACACTCATTTAGAACTGATTTAATATCCTGGCTTTGTTTGTAAGCTAGCCCTAAATTTCAAATATTTTGAAATGATGCTTGTTTCTGAGACTTCAATGAGAATTCTTGAATTCTTCTATGCATCGCATAAGCAGGCTTGGGTGGCCAACATTGAGTACAAACTCCGTCTCAAAATACCTACACGCTTTCAAAAGAACAAAGAGATCCATTGAGAGTACAGAAGCTTTTACTTATTAGAAGTGTATTTCCCCATCTAGGACAACATTACTAGTCCCGGAGCTGGAGTTCAGCCCTGAGATCTCCTGCAGCAATATACAACACAGCTGGACCACTGCTGAAGATAAGAACAGTTTTTTGCTGAGGTAATGCTCATTACAGGATGTCTTCCTCTTGTTTTTACTTGTCATCTGGTTACAAATGGTTGTATTTTCTCAGTGCATGTGTTATTTCAAATATTTGCCAGAAGAATACTGATTCTTAGCTTATTGCAATGTGTTGTTTCTGTCTACTATCTGATTAAAAGTAATAAACCAAACAGTTTGGTTCAGTTTCTATATCAAATTGGATATCAATAATCAGCACAAGACTTACAGGAATTTGAGAAGAATTTCTTAAAAACTTAACACAAATATTGCTTAAAGTAAGCACATTCCGCATGGTGATGGTAGTAGAGACACTGCTTTTCATCTAGGGATGTGTGTGTGATGCCTACAATTCTAAGTGAAGCCATCCTGACAAAATCACATCCCAACAAAACCACAGAAAACCAAGGATTGCCTCCATTTTTCAGATTAGGAAAGTGAGATAGATTCTATGAACTGCACAATTTCATGCAGGATGTATGCAGCAGAGCCAAGAACTGAACCAGAAACTGAGTTTCAGACAAGTGCCTTAGTCACAGCACATCCGTAATCAGAGCAGTCTGTTTCAAAGACCTTTGTATTTGTTTCTCTTCACATCAGTCTGCTTGTCATCAAAAATGAAACAAAGAGGGAACTAGATGTAAAAGGAAATACTGAGGTGATTTTTTTACAGTAAACTCAGGTGTCTTTAATCTGTAATACATAAAAAACTATAGCAGCTTATTAGAGGAATGAAATAGTTGCATCAAAAATAACTGATTTTAACCAACAGTGTAATAATTGGATGTTTTGTAACACTCTTGCCAGTTCTCATATGATGGGAAATGAGGTCAATATAAAGTGTTCTTAAATATCCTTTTGGGTTTTACTACACATCCGCCAACTGACACAGTAGATTTCCTCCCCTACACTATGATTGACTGGTCTTTTCCCGCAATCAGGAAAAATATTATTTTCCCATCAGACCTTTAAGTAAGCATACATGAGGTTCATATGTATTTTATTAACTACACAAATCTAGGACAAGACTGAATATTCTCAGTCCATGTGATAGCTGATCATAGAATCATAGAATCCAGTCCCCAACTTTTGTGGGCATCTTTGTGTTTGCTCCCTAGACAGAAGTTTGGGATGGCATATTATGCACCCAGGAAACATATTTTTCAAAGCCAGCTCTAAAACCTAGATTTATAATTAGTAAGAAGCAGCTGGACATATCATTTTAATGTAGAATGTTTGTAATCCCTTGATAATATTCAGTGAAATTTTAGCCAAATGGGAAATTTTCATTTGGTCCAAACATTGAACCAATGAAGCACCTTTTCTGGAACAACATCTGTGAGTAGAAAACTCACTGGCCTTTTCTTGTCATCTGTGTAATTTGCATTTAGACTCATACTCTGTGGTGAGGCTATGGCTTCAAACCGTTGCATGCATCAAAGAGTGGAAGAGTCCATCATGGAGAAACTTTGCAATAACAGCTCCTGGAGCTGAAAGCCTCAGTCTCTGCGTACTGCACTTAATTGCTGACAGCTGTGCACAGGGGACATGCAGCTTCCTTTCTGGCATGCTGAATCCTCAGGCTGGGGGCAGTGCTGGCCGGTGCTTGCGGCCAGGATGGCCTAACTCACACTCTGGCTCTACCTGCTGCTGGCTTTATGGCCTTGAGAAAGTGCTTCCCTTTTGCTTGACTTTCTTTTTCTTTATGTAGTTCTTGTGTTTTCAGCTTTTGTTGTGATGTTTATGGGATCAATTTTTGAACCAATCCTAAATAATAGGTTTGGAATTCATAGATCATATAATTGTTTAGGTTGGAAAAGACCTTTAAGATCATTGAGTTCTGCTAGGCTTTTATTAAAGGGGAAATGACAGTCATCAAATTCAGATTTCCCTTTTGAACATCACATGGCAGAAACCCAGAGTTTATATTTACTTATCAAAAGCACATTAGAGGTTGCCCGATGAGGCAGAAATTTAATACAGGTCACCATGACCTAATCTAGTTCCTTGGAGAAAATAATCGAAAAAGAAATACTGCTGGCTTTTGTCTCTTGTCTATTCATCTTCTCTCATCTGACTCATCTGACATGTTTATTACCCAATCAGTTTGTCCTTTTCAACCTTAATACCACTTTAGAGGTTTACTGAAGGGCAAGTGACAACAGAGACTAATTCACTGGTCTGCTTGTCCTACAGCTTTGAGGTACAGTTCTTCCTGTATGTGACAGCAGGAAAGGAGAGTGAATGGATCTATGCAGAGAAGAGACTTTTAAGTGTGACCATAATGTATTTAAGTTTCAATATTTAAACCAATATTTTCTTTTCTTGTAGAATTTATCATGCAAAAGATTCCAAACTACATAAATATTGGAAATGGAGAAAAGGCTAGGGGAAAAAGATAAGGCATATAGTATGTGAGGAAGCATGTGGAATATAGGAGGAAACTAAAGCACTGTTTTGGTATGTCTTAGAAATGAGATCCATTGCTGAAACAGGTCATTGGGCACTTCTTCCTATCTAGTTGTATCTAAACAAGTACTATGAGTAAACAGGCACAAGTTCAAATCTGAAAGACAAAAGGAGTGGTCAAAAATTTCACTTTTCTTACACAGCTATATAACAAGTGAGTGAAAATAAAGACCTGGGAAACAAAGACAGAAAGTAATCTTCCAAGATCAGATTGACAGAATTCTGACGCAGAAGCAATGACTTAAGAAGCATAGTATTAAAAGTCTGTTGGTGTATGACATCACAAAATCATAGAATGGTTGAGATTGGAAGGGACCACTGGAAGACATCTAATCCAAACTTTTGTCCTGCTCAAGTAGGGTCATCTACAGCACATTGCTCAGGATTGTGTCCAGATGGCTCTTGAATATTCCAGGGAAGAAGACTCTACAACCTTTCTAGGCAATCTATTCCAATGCTCAGTCACCCTCACAGTAAAATTTTTCGAGGTCAGATGGAGTTTCCTGTGGTTTAGTTTATGCCCGTTGCCTCTCATTCTATCACCTGGCGCCACCAAGAATAGTCTGGCCCCATCTTCTTGATGCCCTCCCTTGAAATAGATACATACACTGATCAGATACTCCCTGATCTTTCTCTTCTCTAGGCTGAACAGGCCCAACTCCCTTAACTTTTCTTCATAGGAGGGACATTCCAGATCCTTAGCCATTCTAGTAGCCCTCCTCTGGGCTTGATCCAGGAGCTCTATGCGTCTCTTGTAGTAGGGAGCCCAGAACTGGACACACAGTATTCCAGTGAGGCTTCACCAGGGCTGAGTGGATAGGGAAGATTACCTCTCTTGATCTCCCGGCAGTGCTCTTCCCATTGCAGCCCAGGATACCATGTCTTTTTTGACCACAAGAGCAAACGGCTGGCTTACGGACTTGTTTACAAGAATTCCCAGGTCCTTTTCCCCAGAGCTACCTTCCAGCAAGTCAGCCAGAGCCTGTACTAGTGCATGCGGTTATTCCTCCCCAGGTGTAGGACCCTGTACTTGCCTTTGTTGAATTTCAAAAGGGTCCTCTCTACCCATCTCTCCAGGCTGTCTAGATCCTTCTGAATGACAGCACATCATTCTAGGGCATCAGTCACTCCACCCAGTTTTGTACCATCAAAAAACTTGCTGAGAAGGCATCCTGTCCCTTCATCCAAATCATTGATAAGTTAAATGATACTGGACCCAGTACTGACCCTTAGGGGATGCCACTAGTTACGAGTCTCCAACTACACTCTGTGCCACCAACTGTGGCATTTCACGACATGGACTCAAGTTAATGCAGAGACTCAAATCCAGCTTTATTACAACCAAGCCCTTTTTATCCCCCTGTTCAGTACTTTCCCAACCCGCACATACATACAACGTTCAATCTCATTGCCCCCTGTAAAACTCTCCAGGTAAATAGTCCAATCACAATGCTGCAGACCTTCTCATAACCCCCACATCCTCTGGCCTTCTACCCCCTAACTCATCACCCCAGGCCTTGTCAAAGCGTCAAGGCC
This sequence comes from Psittacus erithacus, assembly GCA_009867235.2. Taxonomy (NCBI): domain Eukaryota; kingdom Metazoa; phylum Chordata; class Aves; order Psittaciformes; family Psittacidae; genus Psittacus; species Psittacus erithacus. The sequence continues at coordinate 5,668 of WYDI02016403.1, forward strand.
TCAGAGTTCATTCCCAAACTGTTCTTCATGCAAATCTTATTGCCTTCACTTCCCACAACCAACCACAACTCTGAGCTCTGCCACTCAGCCAGTTTAAAATCCATCTCACCATCCACACATCCAGACTGCACTTCCTGAGTTTGCCTATGAGGATGGCATGGGAGACAGTGTCAAATGCCTTGCTGATGTCTAGGTCGGCAACATGCACTGCTCTTCCCTCATCTATCCAGACAGTCGTCTCATAGAAAGCAATCAGGTTGGTTAAGCATGATGACACCCTGTGCATCTAGGAGCTGTTAATCTGAGATACTTTTTTCATTTCAAGAACTACATGGCTTCAGCTGGAAACAAACATATCTCATTGTATTTGGCGTAATTTTCCACGAAGAAATTCTTGTTAGTCAGAGCAATTTTGATTTCTTAATGTGTTTCTAGAAAATGTTGGTCAGCTGTTTTGAAAACTTAGCTAGATTACTATCTCTCACTCATTTTTTCAAGACACAGTGGAAAAGTTGTTTGTGCTTTTTATTTCCTCACAGTAAATCTAGCGTCATTTTAAATGGCAGATCCCATGACCCTCTGCTTTTCAAGTGCGTTGTTTCATCCATAGCTTTGCATCCAAGTCTTTTGAGTCATTCCAACCGCACAAAGTCTTACAATTTTCTAAGTGTTCTTATTAAAAAGTGTCAGAAACTTCATGACAGGTGCTTTCAAGAACAGCCTATTCTTACAAGGACACTAAAAATATTTCTTGAAGATGGAAATGGTGGTTTGGTTTTTTAGACTGTAAGGGATTTTAAATGCCCAAGTTTTTTTAATTATTTTCTCATTCTACCTCTCTTCCTGACATGCAAAAAAATTAAGGTGAAGGGAAACCTGTTTTCCTGGAGTTGATATTAAAATAATTGTCAATATTCAAGGAAAGTGCCAACATAGTATTCATCTTCTATTCATCTTTTAGCACCAATAAGAAAGGCAATGTAGTAGAGTGCATTGGCATTACACTTGGACTCAAGATTAATTACTGATCCAGTGTGGGTGAAGTCATTTATCTGTCTCTGCCTAGAGACTCTTTCCATTCATTTCTCTGTGGTGAACTTGTAACAGCTTTGCAGAGAGGATCCTGGTTCCGACCTTCAGAGTTTGCATGACATTCGAAATAAAATTTTTTGTCTGCTTTCAGCTGCCCTTCTTAGTGTTGGTGAGTACAACTACTTTCTTCAGCAAAGAAAGCAGTGACGAAGCATGTATTGGCCCCATCACGGGCCATGATCACAAGCTCTCCAGTTTCACCTTAATGTCAGCTCCTTTTAAACTGTTTTGTAAAATAATGTTGGAAGTTGGAAACAGGGATAAGGGGTGGTCCTCCGTATTTGCTCTGTGCAATGCCGTACTATTTGCTAATCTTCCACCTGATGGCGATCTTTAGCGTGAACTCACGCAACTTTAATGATCCATGCAGAAAGATTAGTTCATTCTGTGTAGTGTATTCAATTCTGCGAGGTGTGCATCTTGTTTTGTCAGGGGTCTTTTACTCACATTTTTTGACTTGTTAAAATAATGTTCAAAATCATCTGGAATGAATAATAGGGTTTAAGTATTTAAGACAGTTCTGTGAGGAACATTAGACCAGGTTGCTGAAGAAAGGTCTATAAACAAGCGCAAGTAAATTAATAAGAGCAAGACAAGTTTGGTACAGACAATGCTATCTTGTTTCTTGTAGAAGAGCCTACCAAAAGACTTCAGACTTTTCCTTAGTCTTTTAGTTTCAAAATAATATGTCTGAATACATTGTATGTTTACTGATGGAGAAAAAGATTAATATGATCTAGGGAGATTTAGGGTTGAGAGTGCTGTCTTTGCTTCTTCTTGGAAGATTGCATAAGCAACTTGATGTAATACTACAAGGTTTTTGTCACTGAGGGGTGCAGGAATTTTTTTATCAGTTACTGTTCTTACCTTTCTTTACATTTCAGTTCTGAGGGATCTTTTTTTGAACATGATGCAAAATAGTTTCAGATGAGAGGAGAGAGGGAGTGATCTCAAATATTTTAATACTATGGGAAAATAATTTCCTACTTGTATGTAGACAGGATGTAGATTTCTCACAGGTGCCTTCATTGCACACACTAAGATAGAAAAACAAAAACGAAAGTTGTGTTTATCTTGTTTCTTCCACCTGTGCTGAACAGCCACAGTCCATAGTATTGAATAAACCAAGAAAGAGATTGCTGAGAAAGTGGTGTAATCTTATATACACATCATTATAGGGTGAGTTGAGATACTGGACTTCAAATCACTTTACAGACGAGGCAGAAAATAAACTTTCTCTTCTTGGTTGGCAATTGCATGAAATGTAGCCTTTTTGTGCTAGGTTTTTTCCTCCTACAAGATTTATTCTCTGTTTCCTTTTCATAAATCCCAGATGAAATCCAAGTGAGTTTGAAGTCACTGAGCTTTCATAAGATTTGCTCTAGCAGCTTATTTGCACTGAACACAGAAGTTTGAGGCAAAAATGACTGCAGACTAGAATGTACCATAGGTCTATGCCAGAAGCTTTGAACTCAGGTGCAAGTGAATCATTTCCAAGTAATCTGGCCCACACAATGGAATATTTCCTGTCTGGATGAATTACATGCTGCCTGGATGGGCTTGTGAATCATGAGAGAAAAAACAAAGACTGAAAAATCACTGCTCTGCTTAAACAGGGTAAGTAACCTGGTAAGGATGTCCGAAATGCTAAGAACTGCTATAAATATTTTGGGTTTGGCCTGCTGTGGGCTGATCAATGTGTATGGGAAGGGCTGCAGCATGTTTTGCTTTAGCAAACGAACACCCTCGTTATCTCCTATTTTGTACCATATATGCCAAAGCAATCATTTTGTCTTGTCCTGTCAGTGTCTACATGGTAGACTGAAAATAAAAAGGTTGGGTAGGGGAACCAATAACTTGTGGTGGCTTAAAATCTTCACATTTCTGGACTTAGGATAATTGCCACATGAAGATATTTAGAAACAAGATTCCCTGGATTTCATTTTCCAGATGCCAACCTCTGTTGGGTGTGTGATGTTTAGCCTCAACTAGCCAGGGCAACCTCTTGCTGTAGAGCATCTTCAAACTGCTCTGTCATGCAGCAGGTAACCTTCCATAGGGAGAACCATCTAAGAAATTACGTATCCCTTTGGGTGGATTTCTGGAAGTATGGCTGCAGGAGGAAAATCTTTATTTTGTATAAAGTGCAATATGTCTTCCTTAGTGGTAAAAGTGAATAACTTTTCATGACCCACTTTCAGTGTTTGCCATGTGAAAAGTTGAAGTTTCTTAGCAATCTATTGCCACTGAGCAAAATTAATTTATTTCCAACACTGTACGAGATGGGCAATCGTCATACCCTAGAGCATACATATAAGCATTCAGAAACCTGTATGTCTCATTCAGATAGCTGTTATATCACCTTCCTGTGATAACTGTCTTCTCCTTCCCAGAAGAACCTTATGTTTTGGATCACCTTCCCACAGTCGGGACCAGTCTTTGGTCAGTCATCACTGAGAGAACAAGGGTTCCACTGCACCATCATTTCCAAGGCAATACATTGAAGTTAATTTGTTCAATTTCCATGAACCAATTTTACAGATGAGCTTATAATGTCTTTGAGAAATCGTGTGGGTCCCAAGGCTCCAGGACGTAATGTTGTCCTTCTCCATTTGTTAGTCTTGAGCTAAAATTTAATGTAACTGAATAGTTTTGTCCAAGATTAACAAAAATCAGTCCCTCATGTAACTCCATTAAATTCACTTGAGTTGCACCAAGTATGACTCTGGCCCATTATATGTTTTCTCTGAAGATGCAAATCATCTTCATTGATTCAACTTCACGGATTTAATATTTTGGACAATAGATTGATGCAAACAATTCTACAAAACCTCAGAAGCCATCCTCAAAAATTGGCATAACCATTTTTTTAAAAGCCACATAAATGTCTTGCAATTCTGCAGAATTAAGCATCAGACCCCAGAACTTATATAATGAATTCATAAATATCTGATTTTAAGGCATCAGGCATCACTTAGCACTGAGGTTTCTGGCAGTTGCTTTCCTCTGAAATAGGAAGGCTGCTGTTCCTGGGTCTTGCTATTGTGCCTTTGAATGTGATCTACCAGATCCTTTGTCTAAATCATTTTCCTTCTGTACAATTTTGGTACTGAATGTGATTTACACTGTGAATAAGACCTTGTTTAGTCTGATTTCCCAGAAGCAACAGGCTGCAGCTAAAATGTAAAATGTTGTGCTACCACATAAATTCCATTTTCTGGTGAAAGAAATTTGAAATATTTTTTTGTTCTAATGCATCAGTCAAGTTTTCTGAGTCTAAACAGATTTCCAGTTGTTTTCTTATAGAAATGTCAAAATGCTGGAATTCAGTTTCCATTGACAGTGATCTCATCATCAGGTTTTATTCTGATATGTGGATATTATAATAAGTTGGCTGTGTTTATTATAAATATTTAATTATTACCTTTGCTGAAGGGGTTGTGCTCAGGTTAGGCTTCTCAACGGTGATTCTGAGCTAAAGTTGGAAGGACAATTACACACCAAAATCTTTAGAACTTTCTTTTAGTAATGCTGAAATGTATGCTTGTTTCATCCACTGTCTGAAACAGGACTCCATACCTGACATCACAGTCTTTTTTCTTTCAGAGGCATTTTTCTATACACCCATTCTTTGAATGTCTCTGTTCCTTGGAAGAACACTGTTAAATTGTTAAAATGTGGACACTGAAGTGTCAACCTCATCCAAGACCCGTCATAACGGTCTTTATATGGTGCATAGGCTGCAATACATAGGGGTTTTGTTTAAGCACTTCATTTTTATTAGCTGTTGTTCTGCCTCATGCACTATGAGAAACAGCCCAAGACATATATTCAGAAATATAATTGTATAGAAAGAGTAAACTCACTTTTTATTAAGTTTTAGCCTGCCTGGATTTAAAATTCAAGCGCTACTGTTTAGATTCATCATCATTATCATCATCACTATCATCATTCTCCAAATGGTATATTAGGATTTCGAGTCAAAGGCTCAGAATTCAGTAATTACTAAAACCAAAATTAGCTGCTTGGGGCTGTTTCACCTTTCCTCCATTTTCCTTTGTCACCTTCCAGTCTACTCTCCCTTTGCTCGGTATCCTCCTTCCAGCAAAATAAATTCAAGTATCTCTTTGGCCCCTTGACTTTTCTATCTCCTTTTGCTAAATTGACTAAGAACACAATAAGGAAGCATCTGTAGCATCATGCACAAGCAGAGGACATTCCTGGTTATGTTCTCAGTTTGTGCATCTCTGGTGTTACACTGTCTCACCCAGCTGAGGGACTATCCCAAGATATTCAGAAAAAAAAAAAAATCACAACAAAAAACCCAGCCCAAATCAAGTATTTCTCTACAGAGTTATATATTTGGGGTAATATGAGGCATTGCAGTTTTCTCAGTGTAATTTCTTGGATTAAAGTTTTTTAGCAAATACACTATTTTTAGCAAATAGGCAAAACAGAACTGCCTCCACAATCTTTCCTGTCTTGCTGGAAGGCTGGAATATACTCTCCCTTTTTCAGGTCATCAGGTCTGCAGCACACCCTTTGAGGGCTATAGCTTCAGATCCCCCCTTCCAGCTTAATTCTTTATTCAGCAAAGATTTCTATCTAATGCTTGCACTTCTGTGGCCTGAGAAACGTTCTGGCCTAGTCTCTGGCGGCCTAGGTGAGCTGAATGCCAAGGTACATTATAATGCCTACTTCCAATCTGGATGACCTCTCAAGGCTTTTTAGAGCCCTTTGAGGAGTCAACACTGGGATGAACCCACACAGAGAAAGAGGTTACACGTGTCATGGCAATGTTTCACACACCAGAAGGAGTGGGGAGTGGGATACACACTTGTACTTTTCATGTACTTGCATTAGTAGAATGGAGCATACTGGGAAGACCACAGTCCTTGCTAGCAGCCAGCAAGTGTTGCTGTCACGTTAGACATGGAAGGCGCTAGATCTCCTTGAAGTACAATTACAGCCACAGCTTTTACTTGTAAGAGTTCACAGAAGCCCACACCCAGCCCTCTGTGTAACCTCACCGGGATGCAAATGTGATGGGAATTTCTGAACTTCAGTGATGCTCCAAAAACATGAAGATAGGTGGTAATGCATAACTGGGGTCCACTGAGAAATGTTTGACTACTTTTGCTAAAAACACAATGGTCTAGAGGGGCCTGTTATAATGATATTCATCAGATGTTAAAGGAATTACATCAGAAGGGAAGATGGTTGCAACACTAGCACTCAATCTGTTGCCAGTCCAACCGGATTTGCAACAGCTGCAAACTAAACATTCTTCACACCGTTCAGGCCATGAAGCACTTTTCAGATACGTCAAATTTTCCAGTCCTTAAAAGCCAGTTCTTCTGCCATTTGGTTCCTGATTTACACTGGAGACAGTTTGACTCATCACTAAATTATATTCAGGCTGTAACACTGAGGGGATTATGTATAACTGCCTTTATAACTATTATGGCATTACATGCTGTGTTATTTCTCTTTCTCAATATACATATTTTACTTCAAAAAATCCCATAGATCAGCAGAAAATATGGATGTCAAAACAGATGTATACTGTACTTATGGACAGCTTCATGGATTTTGTAAATCAGCATAATTGTAATTAAATAACCTGAGTTAAAATTCATTCTCATTTTACTAAATAGAATGCAGTTTTGGATCTGCCAGGTCCATCTGGATTAACCTGAAATTCCCCTGACACTAATTTTTAACCATTTATTTCTAATATGATGATACTCAGAGAGGAGTTTTTCTTTTTCCTCATGTTTCGGCAACTGTGCTGAAGTTTGATGATATTAGTTGAACAAAATGTATCTAAAGGAAAGATGACCTGGCAGAAGACTGGGTTTATTTGATTTATTGGTGTTTCAGTATTTTGCAATAGCTTACAGTTTAAAGCTATTTTGCATATTGAATTGAAAGTGTGAATTTTTCACAACTGTATTTAACCAGCACTTTACACTAAGAGGATTTTACAATGCATTAGCAGGCAATTGATCATCTTAAAAAAAATTGAAACATCTGTCTTGCAAGTAAGCTGATTTCAATCTAAAAGAACTATGAAAGCTAAGTTAAAAGAAGGTAATGCACAATAGAACACTTATGCCAATGGTCTTGAAATTTAGCTACACAATCAACCTACATTGTTTCCAAAGGACAAATCAGACCCTATTTTCTATTTGCTTCACTGATGACACAGTCTGATTCATAAAGCGTGGCTTTTATTCTGTCTGTATTTGACACCAATGGAGCCTCTAGAAGTACTACATGTTTGATTTAATTCCCCAAGTTTAGGCACTTCATGTCCTTGGCTATCCCTTCTGTCTCTTAGCTGCTGCTTTAAAGGGCAGAGATTTTTCTGATTTCAGTACTGCATCTGCCAGCCTCAAGCTGTCTCAGGCAGCCCAGAGCATCTTAGAGGGAGCTAAATACCTATGTTTAGGCAATGAATAGATCCCCTTGATTCAGTATGCCATCTTTCCCTCTGTGATACTTGTCCCTTTTTTTTTCTGTAATGTCCCTGAACTTACTTTAGTTTCAAAAACCCAGTGCTGATTACGATAGGCCATATTTAAGAAAAAGATAGTTCAGTGGAGCTTTGAAACCCTGAAGAAATTCCATTTTAAAGCATATTAAGACAAATAAACTTTGCAGTCCACAGATATACTCAACTGTCTGGACTAGCAGACCTGTGAAAATACACCGTGACTCCTTCCTTTCAGAGGAACGTGGGGGCATGCAGCAGAATTCGCACTAGCCCCGTCTCCTCCAGACACAGCCAGTGGGAGTCTGGGGGCATACCAGGGAGCACATCTGTTCTGCGATGCAAATGCGTATTAAAGGCTTTCTCAGAAATACATACATAAATCAATAAATAAATAATCCCATATTCTTTAAAACCTTCAGCACTTATGGGGCTTTGTTAAGCAGTCCAGAAAACATGCCACTGATTGTGATTTAAGAGGTGGAATTTCATAGAAATTCTCTGTAAACCTGCTTAGGATTGATAAGCAGTGTGGTTCAAATAAGCTATATTGTGAGCTGGAGTGTACAAGTGCAAAAGAGCAGATAAATTGTATCTTTTGAAAAGACTCTCAGGTAATTTTTTAAAAAAACTTAATCCTGTGATATTCATACTCTCAGTTTTAAAACCTGTGAGCTTCGTATGACTTCCATATGAAAGGAGCTACTGTTCCACGAAGGGAAAAACTCAACTGAAGTTAAAGAAAGCAGAAATAAACAGCTTTAAGGGAACAGAAATTTTGGATAAGAGAGCAGTTTGGCACAGAAATAGTGAAATATTAGTACTTTAAGCAGTATCATTAGAATAGATGATAAATTTTTTCAATTCCCTTTGGAATGTTGTAATAATAATGTAAATTGACTAAAGAAGTAGTGGAGAAGAGGTGGCAACCAATACAAAAAGCAATCATTAAAGAAGTAGCTAAATAATTTTCCAAGGTGACAAATTCCAAACGTTTAAAATGCTTTTTATATGCTGAAATACAGCTTGTATTACCCCAGCCACAATGTTTAAGTCCTTACAATGTTTGTAATATTACCTATTTCTAAAATTACAATTAAGGCCATATTTTTATGCTCCTTGGACAACTTTCTTTACTGTTGAACTAGCAAGATGTACAAGACTGAAAATTGATAAATGGGGGTGTTTTTTTCACTTTGGCAAAGTCTTTCTGGTTTTGCTTAGTCATTTGGACTAAGGATACCAGCAGATTAAACTAGCTGTTTGCAGAATTGTTTGGGCCCAGATACGGAAAAATCCTAAGCTTACAGTATGAGACGCAGGCTAAGCAAGCTGAGCAAAGATGATACTCAGGAGGCAAAATTTCTGAACTTACAGTGCAATTCTGTAAATGGCATCATGACTGTTCATTATCTGACCTGAAGTCACCAAGGTCTTGCTGTAGCATCCAGCCTCACTATCTCATGTTGCCATCAAGCAAAGGTCTCTTCATCTACCTCCGTCATACAGTTTTTAGAAGCTCAAATCTCAAGTGTCAGTATAGTATGCTGTTCTGGGTTCAGCAGTAGCAGTCATTTTTATCCTTCTTAGTAGCTGGTGCAGTGCTGTGTTTTTGACTTTTGGCCTGGGAACAGCACTAATAACACTGATGATTTTAGCTACTGCTTAGAATGTTTAGCCTGACCAAGGACTTTCTGAGCCTCATGCTCTGCCAGGGAGGAGGGGAAGCCGGGAGGAAGCAGAGACAGGACACCTGACCCAAACTAGACAAAGAGGTATTCCATACCACAGCACATCATGCCCAGGATGTAACTGGGGGCAGTTGTCCAGAAGGGTTAGATCACTGCTTGGGTCGGGTTGGGTGTCTGTGTGGTGAGCGGTTGTATTCTCTCCCCTTGTTATTTCCCTTATCGTTGTTATTATTGGTGGTAGCAGTAGTGATTTGTGTTATACCTTAGTTACTGGACTGTTTTTATCTCAACCTGTGGGAGTTGTATTCTTTTTATTCTCCTCCCCATCCGTCTGGGAGCTGAGGGAGGAAGGGGGAGAGTGAGTAAGAGACTGCATGGCTGGGCTTAAACCACGACATATGCAGGCATAACCACAGAGATCTTTTAACTAATGATGTACAGACTATTTAAAGGAGGGATCCTGCAATTTTGTGATCCTAATATGCATCACAGGTGGATAGCAATTTTAATTTATGTACACAAGTGTCTTGGGAAGTAAAATAATATTTTGAATAATGAAAGAATTATGATAGCAATATAGGCATTGATAAGAAGGCTAAAAAGAAATGCTGAGCCATTGAATACAGGAAAGCATTTCATTTTGCCAACAAAGAACAGTTTCATTGGTTCTACTAATATATACATGCACAACTACATTCAAATTATCTGAACAAGTGATGGCATTTTCCACTGATAATTTCATTTTCTTTGGAAGCTATCTTTTCAGTCTTTTAAATCATCTAGTTTTATAGCTTTCTACTTGGCAATTCAAAATTTTATAGTAAGATTCATCCTCAGGTCATGTCTCAATATAAATTCAGAATATTTTAAAACTTCTGTGTGAGAACATTCTAAACCAGACAACATGATTCGCTCCTTCCTTCATTAACTAAATAATATGTCTTCATTCAGAAGACAAGGTCAAGCATGAAGTAATCAACTAACTATTGCATACTGACCAGAAAGTTTTTGGATTTTTTTTAACTTTTAGCATTTTATTATACTAGGTTGTAAATCACAGGGACAATAAACAGCAGAAGTAACATTGCCTTTTAATTGAGGGGTAAGTCATTCTAATTATTAAATCTGAATCAGCCAGTGGATGAATGGCATTATTGTACAAGCAACTTCCAACATGAAGATTGCAAAGAGGTTTGGAAGGACTGGTTCAGGGAAAGTAGTATTCCAAGAGACAAAGCATGCACTGTTAGGTCGAGCTCACACAATCTGTTCTTGCTAATCATGAAATGGTTACCTCTTTGACTGACGATCAATTTGCAATTATTAAGTGAGATATTCTCGTACTGTTCTGCTCCAAAAGACTAACAGTAATGCTTGGATTTATAAGAATTACAGAATGACTGTAGATGAGGTTGATTACCAAACAGTAGATTAAATCATGCCTGTCACAAAGCTCAGTGTTGCCACATTGGTGCATTGATTAATGACATTTGGCAACTCTCTTAATGGCCATTTGCCATTCATTCATGGGTGCCCTCTGGAGTACACTATGAGAGTGACCTTTTGGGAAAAAGATTTTTTTTCTGTGTTCATTGTTTCTATTCTAGTAACAGAGAAATACTGACAATGGGTGAAGTCAAGACTTTTAGTTAGCTATTTCTTAGTGTATATCAATTGAGAAGGGGGAAATTAAGGAAAAAATCAGTTACAATCAAGACTGTAAAATGTGGTAGCTAAAATCATTATTCTAGATGACCCAAAGGTTTCTTTCACAGCACTGTAAATGATGCATAATTAAAAATTATTGGGGCATCTATAATTTCTTTTGGTACGAACACAGAAATTTCTAATGGAAATTTTTTTCACATCATTTTTCTGTTCTATTTCAATCTTTTAGAACCTTTGAGGTCCATGGGAAACATTACATCAGTTCACGTCACAACTTAGAGTGGTGGAAGAAATACTGTCTGCCTCTTTTTCTTCCCAGTTGTCTTAACAGCAAGGGTTTGGATGAACTCTTATGAGCAGAGAATTGTTGATTCAATAATATAACAAGTTTTAAAGGAAAATTTACATATCTTGACCTGAAAAAAAATAATCTCTGAATATCCAACCTCTTTTATATTTATTCATTTTTTTCAATCTTCTGCCTTAAGTAAAAAAATTACATTCTAGCCCAGAACTGAGACTTTGCATCTCTTATTTGAGTTGTGTTCAGATGACTTTCAGAGGACATTTCATGCACGTTAGGTTTTTTGAAGTGCTAGAGTTAAGAACTCAAACCATTTGGAATCACAATTCCTTAGAAATCTGTACCAAACAATGAAGAATCTTGTCATGATATGGGCACTTTGAAGGATGAAAAAAGAGGATTATTTCATGGCATTATTTCTTCTTATTCCCTGCAATTCTTCTGGTCTCCTGTTCTCATTTTGTTGCCATTTATTTATTAGCTTTTTCATTTATTTAGTATCAGTGTTCATAGATATTTCACTTATTAATTCTCACTTTCTGTAATTCCCAGGACTAATTATTACTATTCCAAGGTATGCTTAAGCCAATATAAATCTAATAATTAGGGTTACAGAACTGAGATGCTGCAATGGAGAAGTAACACTCCAGGCCTCCAGTGTTGGGGCATAATGTTACTTTTTGTTAGTGTACTAATAGTTCATTATCTCTGTTACTTACGTCAGTTACTTACTGTCTGGAGGAAGTCCAGAATAGCAGTGTTTTCTTGTATTACTTAAGAATCCCAATGAGTTTTCCAAAGTCATCTAAAAAACTTTACACTGCTGTCTCAAAGTTACTTTTAAAAATTTTTTTGTGTGTTGATAAACACTTCCTTTCCATTCAAAACACAGTGATTGATGTTGAATGGTGACAACCATATCCTTCTTCATTTCTTTCCTATATCGTGTTTCTTACTAATAAATTTCAGCAGTCCATATAGGACTTGTTTGGCTTGCAGATTATCACCATAGGCTTTCATACAATAGGTTTTTTTTAAAGCAGTTCCATAGTTGTTCACTGTTTTTGAAGGGCTTCAGAATTCACATATTTTGTCTATAATGTAGTAGAGCTATTTGTTAATGACAAATGCATTTGAAAACACAAGCGTGTTTTGAAATGCTTTCTTGATAAATCTAGACATCCTGTTTTCTCAGGATCTAGACTTACTAATATTTTTTTATTAACCTGTTGGTTTGGGGTTTTTTTTAATCACAAGAAATCTGTAATTCATTTAAGAGAAAAACCAATTCCACATGAGAGGTTGACTTTTTGACTGAATTTATTGGCATTTGAAATGAAAGCTACAAACTTACTGCAATCCTATACAGAGCAACAGCACTGAAGAAAAGGGTGAGAATACATGAGAGAGACAGCTCTGCAGACCTGAAGATCTGTAAGGATGGAGAGGAGGTGCTCCAGGCACCAGAATAAAGATTCTCCTGCAGCCCATAGGAAGGACTGACACTGGAGAAGCTCATGGAGGACTGTCTGCTGTGGGAGGGACCCCACGCTGGAGGAGTGTGAGAAGTCCTCTCTGACTGAGGAGGAAGTAGTGGCAGAGACAATGAACTGACCGTAACCTTCATACGCTGTCCCCCTGCATTGCTGTGTGGGAGGAAATAGAGAATTCAGGAGAAAGCCTGTGAAGATGGGAGGAGTGGGGGGAAGGTGTTTTAAGATTTGTTTTTGTTTCTTATTACCCTGCTCTGATTTGACCAGTAATAAATTGAGCTACTTTCCCCATGTCAAGTCTATTTTGCCCATGGCGATAGCTGGTGAGTGATCTGTCCCTGTCCTTACTTTGATGCACGGAACTTCTAATACATTTTCTCTCTCCTGTCCAGCTAAGAAAGGGAGTGATAAAGCAGCTTTGGTGGACACCCAGCGTCCAGCCACAGTCAGTGCACCACAGTCCTCACTAAGAAGGATACAATTTTTCTTCCTGTGGACAAATACCACCTGTTATGTTGGTGACACGGTGGCAGAGTGAGCTTTCAAGAACTTAAAACATTAAGCACTGAGTGGGGGAAGAGGGGAGAGAAATGGAAGGAGAAAAGAAAAAAAAATCCTACAGCTTCACAAATTCACAAATTACTTTTGTAAAGGTAGCATTTCATTTCTTAATAATTTGCTGCCAGTCTTTTGCAATTCGTACCAAGTAGAAAGATATCCTGATTATTATGCACATTTATAGACACTGGGTCTTTAAAGCAATCTTGACTGACTGACTTGCTTAGAGATTAGCACCAAGTTTTTTTAATGCACTTCAATTTCTCTGGGATAAAACTGACTTCTAACATGAACTGTTTTACAAGATCTGGATACAAAAACTGGAACCAGTATAAAGCAGCAATGAAAATTTGAAATATTTTATGAGCCAATTAATCTAAGAATTATGCAGCTGAGATAACTGTACCTAGCTTTTGATAGCACAATGGTACACAATGTTGTAACTCATGTCTCTCAAAAGGAAGGTGGGCCTAGGAATTTGTCGTCCACAGGATGTCTGATGGAAAGTGCAGCATTTAGTGTGAAAGAACTAACTGGTCTGGATCTAAACTGTCTTTTAACAATTTAATCATATTGATGAGAAAGCTCCAGAAGAGACTCTGTCATGGAACTCTCTGATTTATTGGTATAGATGCAACTAGAGTGTCCACTGGAAGTTTACTTTCAAGGTGGTGATACAATAATATTAGGCCAGTACACTCGTAAGCTTCATCTGGTGAATAGGTTGCCTATCCCAGACTTACAACCAGTACAAAAAGGGAACATACTGTCTCCAAGGTGAGCTATCAAAATTAACTATTTTGTGAAACATTTAAATTCAGATTAAAAAAGAACAGAAAACATGATCTTCCAAGTAGCAAGAACATCTTTAGGTAGTATCATTAAATAAAGACACGTATTGAAAATATATAGAATTTTGGATGACTAAATCATATTTTAAATTTGAACAACATTAAGAATGGAGAAGAATGTTGCTTGGTATGAAGTACTTGCCATCATTTACGAAGATTTTTTTTTCAGGAAGTACATATATTCCTGCTATGAATACTTCATGTTCCTCCAAACTTTCAGAACAATAGTCCTATGAGCTATCTTTCATCTGTAAAATTCCTTTATTATTGGCCATATTCTTCATATGATGTGTTCACAAGACTCTACAGGGAAATTTGTGGCTTCTGCTTTTTAAAATATCTTTCAAGAGTGTGATCTGTAGATACTGCTAGAAGTCAGGAGGCTTATACTGAATTATAACCTTTGTTATGGATGTAGACAATGACCTAGAATTTTATCCAAGTCCCTCAGAAGTCAATTCACAAAACAAAAAAGACTGATGATGATAAGTGTCTTTTCCTCATCATCTGAGAACGTAGTCTGCAAACCACAAGGCAAGGACTGTCTGCTAATTCTCAGTACACAGAATGTATTGTAATGGGACACTGGTTGTGGTTGGAGACTGTAGAAGATGCACTAATAAGAAATATCTTATCCCACTGAAATCAAATGGATGTTATTAGAAACCTGCTCTGTCTGTGGGAGCATGCAGAGTTATAGTAAGAATTCTACAGAGTTCAGCTATTTTCATGAGATTTCGTCCTAGAAAGCATTCTATCTTCTGGAAAGATAGCTATATTGAAGCATTTAAGATGTGTGCCTCTCCGCAAAGTAGATTTTTCTCATTTTACAATTTCCACGCCTGGCTATATCCCAATCCATTTGTTTCCAACTGGGTTTAATTTCCAGGAGAAGGCAACTTCCTATGACATTTTTTGTCCAATAAATGTGAAAATAATATTTTTCAAACTACACTATTTAAACTGGCATGCACATGTGGCTAAAAGGTTTATTTTAAATGAAAACGTACACTGGCTGGAAATACTATGAAAACTGATTTTTCAAAAGAGGTAAAATATTAAGTGTTCAGTGAAAATCTAGCTTTTAAATTGTCCTTATTATCAAGCATCTTTTCCAGTTTAGATATTTTTCCTAAGTGAGCATATTTTCAAATATGAATTAAGAACAGAAATATGAATTCATAGCCTCAGTTCAGAGTTTACCATGTTGTTATGTTGATTACCCAATATAAACTCATTTCCCCAGTTTTGATGTATTTTTCTCCATCTTTTCTCATCCAACTATTTAGCTACTGTATTTATATAGCCAACTGGCTATAACATGGCTGACAGACAAGTTTTGAACACTTTAAACAACTTGACAACACTGGTACAGGAAAGCAGTATTCCCCCCTCATTTATGAATGAGAAACTGAATTGCAGATGCATTTGAGCTCACAGAGACTATCAAGTCATGTAAAGTCTCCCTGAGTAAAAATGTGTGCCTCAGACTGCCTTGTAAGTGAATCTACACCAGCTGTAACTCAGAAATGTAATCCTACGTCGGTCGAAGTGCAACACATTTTACAGGGAATCGGAAAAACTCTCTATACAGAATTCCCACATTCTGTCAATGAAGTGAATACCTCAGAATTTAATCAATTGACTTTGTCTTAACACTGATTCTGAAGGAAGTTAAGGACAATTTAAATCCATACTTAAGGAATAAAGCAGGCTGCTTCCTCAAAGCAGACTCTCACTGAAAGTAAAATCTCAATCATCCCAAATCTTGAGCATAATAAAAGCATCTTTTATAATCAAAGAACAAATCATATGCACCAAATATAAGAATCTCATTATTTTTCTTGTCCTGATTTCAATAATTTAGTTCTATAACCCTGACAGCTTACTTTTTTTTATATATATACAGGAGAACAAAAAAATAGCTGAAGAAAACCAAGTCTTTCAAAAACATTCTGTCATTGGAATCAAATTTACTTGGAAGCAGGGAAAATTTAGTACCTAATATGCTAATATGGACTTCAAGGGAGCAGACTTTGGCCTCTTCAGGAACCTGCTTAGTAAGGTTCCATGGGATATAGCCCTAGAGGGTGGGGGGGGCCAGGACTGTTGGCTGATATTCAAGGATCATCTACACAAGCTCAGGAGTGTTGCATCCCAACTAGAAGGAAGTGCAGCAGGAGGGCCAGGAGACCTCCTTGGATGGATAAG
>WYDI02016407.1:0-13356 GCA_009867235.2 Psittacus erithacus
ATTTTTCAAATATGATGGACAGTGGCTTAGCAACTTCATTTGTCAGCTCCTTCAGGACCCATGGATGAATTTCATCAGGTCCCATGGACTTCTGCAAGTTCAGGTTCTTAAGATGGTCTCAGACCAGATCCTCTCCTACAGTGGGCCTAAGGTCTTCATTATCACAGTCCTTGTGTCTGCCTTCCAAGACTTGGGTGGTGTGGTCAGAGTATTTGCCAGTGAAAACCAAGGCAAAGAAGTCATTAAGAACCTCAGCCTTCTTCAAATCCAGGGTAGCCAGTTCTCCTGATAGCTTCTGGAGAGGGCCCACCCTGTCCCTAGTCTGTCTTTTATTTGCAATGTACCTGTAAGATCTCTTCCTGTTATCTTTAACATCCCTAGCCAAGTTTAATTCTAACTGGACCTTAGCTTTCCTAACCTGGTCCCTAGCTTCCCAGACAACATCCCTGTATTCTTCCCAGGCCACCCTGTCCTTGCTTCCACCTTTTATAAGCTTCTTTTTGTCCCCTCTTAGTTTCCTCAGCAACTCCTTATCCATCCATGGAGGTCTCCTGGCACTCCTGCTGCACTTCCTTCTAGTCAGGACACAACACTCCTAAGCTTGTAGCAGATGATCCTTGAATATCAATCAGCAGTCTTGGGCCCTCCTGCCCTCTAGGGCTTTATCCCATTGAACCTTACTAAGCAGGTTCCTGAAGAGGCCAAAGTCTGCTCTCTTGAAGTCCAGGGCAGTGAGCTTGCTGCATGCTCTTCTCATCATCCTGAGGATCTCGAACTCAAGTATCTCATGATCACTACAGCCAAGGGTGCCCTGGAGCGTCACATTTCCAAGCAGTCCCTCCCTCTTGGTGAGCAGAAGGTCAAGCATGGCACCTCTCCTTGTCAGCTCCTCTATTACTTGCAGAAGGAAGTTGTCTTTCACAAAATTGAGGAACCTCCTGGATTGCTTGTGCTGGGCTATACTGTTCCTCCAACAGATATCAGGGTAGTTGAAGACCCCCATGAGGACAAGGGTCTGCAAGCTTAAGGCCGCTCCTCTCTGTCTATAGAGCTCTTCATCTAGAGTCCCCTTGATCAGGCAGTCTGTAACAGATGTAATGTCCCCCACAGGTGTTCTCCCTCTGACCCTGACCCACAAACTCTCTGTTAATTGATCACCTGTCCCCAAACAGGGTTCCACACTCCCCAGCCTATCCCTAACATAAACAGCAACTCCCCTCCCTGTCTGCCAGGCCTGTCTTTTCTAAACAGCCTGTTTAGTGTTCCATTCCAACACTACAGTCACAGGAAACATCCCACCATGTTTCTGTGATACCAATGATATCATATCCCCATAGCTGTGCACACATCTCTAATTCCTCTTGTTTGTTCCCCATACTACAGGCATTTGTACAAAGGCATCTGAGCCGAGCTCCAAATGAAGCCAGCTCATTGGCTGAAGCAGCTGGAATATCTCTACATCACTCCAAGCATTTATTATAGGTGCTGGCAGCTGACTGGGAGTGCTGGGATGGATTGATGCCCCCTCCCCCAACACATCTAGTTTAAAGCTTTTTTGACCAGCCTGGCAAGTCCCCTACCAAAACAGCTCTTCCCCAGACCAGCTTCACCAGCTTCCAGTAGACCTGGCTTCTCAGATCGAGTTCCATGATCTAAATACCCAAACCCCTGACTATGGTACCTCCACTCCAGCCATTTATTAACCTGTCAAATCCACCTTGCCTTTTTAAGGCACTTCCCTCTATCCTGGAGAATTGATGAAAAGACAATCTGAGCCCCAAAGCCTCTAACCACCTCTCCCAGGGCTCTGCAGTCTTTCTTTACGTTCTCCAGGTTACTACTATCTATATCACTAGCGCCCACATGGACCACTAGAAGTGGGTAATAGTCAGTGGGACTTACTAGAACAGTCAGCCTCTCTGCAACATCCCTGATCCATGCCCCTGGCAGGCAGCACACCTCCCTTGAGACTGGGTCAGGCTGACAGACGGGTGCCTCTGTTCCTTCCAAAGCAGAGTCTCCTACTACTATGACCCACTGCTTTTTCCTGGCAGCACCAGTAGTGATCTTTAGCAGTGCATCAGTCAGTTGCTCATGTTGCGAGTGTGTTTCCTCGTTAGCCCCCTGCAGAACTGCAAATCAGTTCTGGGTGGGGATACCAGATTTAGGAGGAAGCCCCTTTTAACTGTCCTCTTCCTCCTTGTTTTGTTGGGTTTGTTGTTTTTGTTTTGGTTTTTTTTTTTTGCTACTAGTTCCCAGCCTCCTGGGTTAGCAGCCTCCTTCTTCCCTCCAGGGGCTACAGTGGACACTTGAGGCCCCTGCACAGTCTGGGCCTGGAGCAAGCAGCGCTGCGTCCTTAGCTTCCCTGACATCTTTCAGCCTATTGACAGCGTCCCGCAGCTCAGCCCCTGCTGCAGAAGGACCTGCACCAGGAAGCACCGAGCACAGCCCTGCCCATTGCGCACCCCTGCCCATTGCGCACCCTCCCCTCACGAGACCAGTGCAGGCACTCTCTGCACTCCGAGCTCCGCACTGCAGCCTCCCCTCTCATCGGCTCCGCCTGGTGCCGACGCTGCCACCACCGGGGCAGCCCAGCAGCGGAACAAACTGAGGCACCACGCCCTAGCCGCGCTCGCGCTTCCTGGGGCAGGTTTTTACCCAGTCACGGCAGGCGCCGCTCCTCCTGGCTCCGCCCCTGTGAGTCAGCCGCTCTCGTCAGCTAAGCTGCCGGCTCCCGGGCAAGTCCTGTGGAGGACTCGAGGTTCCCTCGGTTGCTCTCCCCGCTGAGTTGAGGCTCCTGGACGCTGGGTTTCCCCCGGCTCAGGTGTTGAAGGCGTCCTCTGTGGAGCTACTCACCTGAGCAACTGACCCAGTATCATCCTATACATGTCTTTCCATACATTATACTCTCCTCTGTTTCTGTGAGCCAACTCTTTTGAAGAAATGACGAATTTTGCATTAGTGTTATTTTGTTAGAAGAACTTCTTTTTAGTCATTAACCAGAGGTTGTATGTATCTGAAGGTAACTTCAGGAAGTACATAAGAATCATATCTCACAGTAACCTAACAGAGAAGATATTTTTGATACTAGTATGGGTACTCTAAACTACTTAGGCAGCAGAAGAGCACTTATCTTGCTCTCTCTCCAATGCATCACAGCCTGATTCATCAATGAAAGCAATCAGGTTGCAACAAAGCAAACTTCAGTTGCTATGCCACTTCCTCCATTGAAAATAGGCTGTGTGAGGCAATCAAGGAATGCTACCTTCTTTTTCAGAAAAAGGTTTAACAAGCAAAAACAAAAAACAAACAAAAAAATGCAGCTTTGAATTTGGAAATTCATGTCCAGGAGAGTCCTGTCATTCTATTTTCAAGCTATATTTCCAACTCTAGTCAAAGTTGTCATACTAATGTTTGGCACTTGAGCAAAAGCATTGAAGCCAAGACATGAGAATTAAGTTTTGTCACCTAAAGCAGTCCTAAAAGAGTAGTACTCTTAGTAAAAAAAAAAAAAAAAGGTAGCTTGTTTGAAGCATATTTTAAACCAGTACAAGTTATCTGTTTTGAGATGAATTAACACATCACTTCTGCAAATTCTATTACACATTGTCTGAAGCCAACACAAAGTGCAACCAATAGGAAGCAGTAAATAAGAGGAAAAGTGTTGCTGCACACAAGACAGATGGGATGCATCAATGGTTTCTAGAGAACAGTTCAGCAGAAAGCAAGCAGAAAGGGTTAACCAAGGAATAATTACTGCTAGACACATGGGCAACAGCACAGTCAGCCCCTTTACCAACATCAGATCAGCTGGAAAGTAGAAAGCTCAAGATGGGAGAGCCCCTTGCCACCTGAACTCTCACTTTGCTCCTTCCTTTACAGAATTTAGCAGGGCTTCATTTTCAATGAGTATTTGTGCTCTGAAGGGTTCGATTTCTATCACTACTGGCAGAACATCAGAGACTTAAATCAAATCAAGGCTTCCACTGGGCATCTTGAGTATTGGTTAAAGAGATGCTAATACAATGACAAACAGCAACAACAAAAAGGGAAAGAAAATTACAAAAGGTTTAACACACTTGTGCACTGTAGCGCCTACATAAGCCATAGAACACAAAATGCAGGTCAAAGTTTTCACACTTCTAGTATTTTTATTTGATGTTATAAGGGAAGTCATCATTCAGAGTTGAGGACACTTTCACAGTATTTGGGTTGCTGAGAACACAAGTTTAAACTCAGAAAGGAAACATATACAAACAGTACTTGCCAAAGTTTTCAAAACCATTTCATAGAAAAAACAGGTCACCCAAACAAAAACAGTTTCATGTTGCCAATTCTCATACACTAGGAAATCATTACCCAAGCCAATGAGGGCTGGGATAATCCAATTCTAACAAATTACCACATGTGGATGTGGAAGGTCATTAGCTGTACAAAGGAATTCCCAAAGTAATATAGGAATTAAAAAATATACAGTAATTTCAAACAAGATTTTACAGCTTCATGATCACCAAACCAACAAGCCTAGCTATGTAACATGGAAGATAATACTACAGTTCTGTGATCCTCTACCTTGCAAAAGGATGTCCTCACACACTTTAAATCTGAAAAGGTCTTACAAAAGTCTCCAAAACGTAGATATGCATTTTCCTCCTTGTATTAATGTGATAAAAGCTCTTTATAAACAGTAGAGGGCAGCATTTCTCCATTTCCACTCGAAAGCATTTATCCGCTTGCTATGGGCAGGGTTTAAAGACAACGATGTAAAACCACAGGAGTCCATAGTAAATTATATTCCTTTTTTCAAAGTCTTTATATAACAGAAATACACTTCACATCCTACCAAGTCAAACCAAAAAAAATCCAGAAAAAATACAAGCTGATTCTACCAGAAAGTTTTTCATTTCCTTCATGATAGTCCCAATCTGCTACTAAAGTTGTTCAAACATGCTGTTCATAAATTGCAGTGCATTGGTGAAGTGATGCACAAAAATTTGTTTCGATTTTATTCTCTGTATGAATATATGAAGAAACATTTTAATTAACTGAAGAATAAGTACAAGTTTTTAGACTCCCAGTGAGTACTTAGGGACTTGAAATAATCCTGTTTTGTAATTAACTTTCCTGCTTAACATTATCAGATAGCTACTTTTGCAATCCTTTGGACAGGAGAGTTACATTAGAGTAAGCTACAAATGGTCTTACATGATTTTAGCTGACTAAAAATCCTCATTTCTGGATCCAGCCCAATCTGATGCTTTTCCTTCAAAATTATGCAAAGTGAGACAGATCTTTTCTGCTAGGTCTCTCAACCAACCTAAATTCTTAATAAACAGCATAACGTGATCTTTAAAATCATTTAGCTAGATCATAATGAGCTTGTGTTATCTACATTATTGTTATAAAAGGTTTTTATCAAATCAATTACTGTAGCAACAAGGAACATTTTGATTTCCAGATTTAATCTATTTCGGCTTAACTTACTGCTCCCACGCCAACATCTTCTCATTTGAAAAGTCATTGCCATCTTGATTTTGGAAACATACTCCCTATGTCATCAAGACAAGCTCTTCCAGCAATCTTTTCCTTCCCTCCTTCCAAGACAGCACTTCCCTCACCGCCTCCAATAGTACTTCCAGCTCTGTATGTACGATTTGGAGCGGCGCTTATATAACACTGTATGAAACAGTACCTTTCTGTATCTCCTCAAAATACCATGATGGTCTCCAAAGAGTACTTCACAACCAATCAAAATAAGGTCAGGAATACAGTCCTAAAGACCATGCTGCTTCAAGCCCAACCTCAGACTTCTCTAGTCACATGAATTCCAGAGACTTGCATAAAACCAGCTGCATACATCAGATCCTGTAAACAACTTATTAGGAAGTGAGGAAATTGAAAAGTTGATGCATTTCTTACCATACAAGAGATGATGCTCATCTCCAGAAAATTCTCTACAAAGACCTTTTAAGATGCACTTATTAACAATGGGTCACGAAGTTAACCACTCCTCACCTTAACTGGAATTTTTATACCATATAAAGAGTTAAATCTCAATAAAAATATACAAAAAACAGTGGCCAGCTGAAGCATTTCCTTGTCATTTTCTTAGACTGAAGGAAAATGAAAGCAGCATGTAAAAAAAGTTTTGTGTAATAAAATAGTCCTACTTTTACCTTCTTGAGTCAGAGTTAAGTTGCTATCAAACGTAACTACAAGTAGCAGCAGAAAGGTGGTTCGGTTGGGGGGGTGGGTTATTTGGTTTTGGTTTTACTTTTTAAAATAAACTGCAATAGTATTATCACACTGGACTTCAGGATTATAGTATTTCTTCATTT
This sequence comes from Psittacus erithacus, assembly GCA_009867235.2. Classification (NCBI taxonomy): domain Eukaryota; kingdom Metazoa; phylum Chordata; class Aves; order Psittaciformes; family Psittacidae; genus Psittacus; species Psittacus erithacus. The sequence continues at coordinate 6,339 of WYDI02016407.1, forward strand.
TGATTTGAGGGGTGAGGAGTGTTGAGGAAAGCTACCCGATTCCACAACTGTTGCACTTTTCTAAACTAAAGCTAAAGATTCAAAGTAGATTTTCCAGATTCAGTTATGTAATAAATAGTTATGATTTTCCATATGTGAATTAATTTTATTTGGTTTCTTTTCCCCAAATAGCAATATAGCAAACAGAAGAGTAAGAAAGAAGTCTCCTTCTGGGTAAAACAGTTACAAAAAGATACAGGAATAAACTAAGAGTCAAACATACACAATTTTGAACTCCTATGCATTTTCAAAGAAATAATGTGTCTACAAGACTGAAAGACCATGTTCAATTACAGAAGAGAAATGGACCAAGTTCATCATTGTAACATTTCAAGAACTTCAAGAGAGTTATTACAAAGGTAAATAAAAAACTAAGTGCAAGAATGCAAGAAGTGTGACTGCTCAGTTCCGGATTCACTGCTTCTACTTTTGGCCAACGCACCACCCCAGCAGTTACAAAGGCCCAAGTCAGAAGAGCCGTTATGGTCTGCTTGAGAGAAGAGCTTCGGAGCTTGAGCCACACCACTTGCAGATCATCTGTCACACACACAAATGTGCAAACAAAGCACTCAGTAGCGATGTCTTCACCAGGTAATAAAGGCACCCCAAAGGCAGCTGGCTAAATGCAATTATCACACTACTTTTAAAGGAAAGAAAGAAGAGGCCAGAGAGGAGCGAAAAGTCACTGCAATGGAGTGCTCCACCTCAATGACACATTTAAGAGAAACTTGGATGGTGGCTGGCACACTCAGCCCTGCCACGATAAGGAAGGAACAAGAATGTCCTCAACATATATGTGGGCGCAAGTAAACCCACATTAAAGTATACACAAAGGCCGAAAGAAGAAAGTAATTATTGTTCTCATGTTTTCACACAGTGAAGGGGAGGGAATCATTCCTCCAGGCAATATGGGTTTGTCACTGAAAGACATGAAGGACTGTTCATTCTCTCGTGGGCATTTAGATGAGTTCATGAAATGCTGATGATTTCCGCCCATATTGGCCTTTAAGACAGCAGCCCTTAGTTACACTTTGAGTGTGTATTAGAATTTCATTAAACTGCGTCCTTCCCTCTTCCAAATCCAAGATGTAGGAGCGTGTGGTCTTCAAAGAACCATCTCTTCCAGAAAAAAAAAAAAAAAGGGAAAAAAAAAAAGGGAAAAAAAAAAAAGGGAAAAAAAAAAAAAAACTGCACCAACACAAAACACCAAACACAAAAAACCAACAGAAACCAAAACCTCACAAGGCTGAATCACCTAAACAGTGGCAGTCTTCACCTAAGTCTTCAATGTTTTCCTTTTTATTTTTGTCTGGTAAATACCAGTTCTAGGAATAAGATTCAAGAAATGTTATTACCACTTATGCAAGTATGAGTAATATCCACTGACAATAAATCAGGCTATGATTAAGCCTCAAGTAAAGTATAACAACACACCTCATGCTAACAAAGCGCTGGTGCAACTTTCTGCATTCACCAAAGAGGAGCGATCAAGCATAGTGTCAGCAATAAAATAAAACTGACTAGTGGCATACCAGATGATCAGCCAGTGAGCTCAGCCATCCTGAAGTCTCTCTTCAAGGAAGAGAGAAAGCCTTTTGGTTTTCTGCCATCAAGAAATCTAAATACCTCTGCCTACTGAAGGAATCGTGTTGGAGACCATATGTCCAACTATGAACAACCCTACGCTTACTCACCCACTGTTCTCTCCCACTGTTTTCATTACAACAGGAAACTATACCAAAGCTGTTCACTCTGAGGGTCCAGTTTCATGACCAGTAGTCAAACAGAACAAACACTTTGATCCTGCTGCCGAGAGAACCACTGCTGTCTTCTCCTTCCAAAAGTGTTAAGCTGTTAAGTCTTATTTTACCTGTCTTTTCACAAGCGGCTGAGCCAATTTAACGCCTCAATACTTTTTAACTCACCATCCCAGCAGCTACCTTTGAACTGCTCTAGTGCTGATTATACTTTCCCATGAGCTGCTTTCACTTACTAGCCAGCAGAAAAGCACACTGAGTTCTACTAGGTTCCTAGTAGGTGAGCAATGAAGAAGGTAAAAGCACTCTCAGCAACCCAATAGATCAGTTCACTGTGACTTAGGAATCATAGAATGGTTAGGGTTGGAAAGGACCTTAAAATCATCTTGTCCCAATGCCCCTGCCATGGGCAGGGACACCTCACACTAGGCCATGCTGCCCAAGATTCTGTCTAAGAGACAGGAAGCCATGGATCAAATTCTGCTCCCATAGGAAACAGGGAAAGCAAAGCAAAAACTACCATTAATGAATCCTACCTAGAATTAAAACAACCTGGAAGATTACTCAGGTTATGATCATAAGCTCCTCCAAAATAAACCCACACTGTTTCAGGCAAGCAAATGGAGTTGTGAATATGCCTTGAGGGGGTCTTATTTATACAAAAAAATAACCCAGTTGTCACTTATCTGTAGTATTAATTAGCAGCTGCTCCTTTAAAACAGGAGGAAAGATAAGCAATAACTTAAACACAACAACTCAAGAGCTTCATGTAAGATTGATCAGCATCATGCAAACACCTCAGGTATGCGGCATCCGGTTTCTTCGAGCACACAAACTGAAAAAAATACGAACTCCACTGATGTGCCTGCCTGAAAACCTATACAATTCTAGTAATTTTTGGTTTATCAATTAAATGACCCTGCATACTTGCAGTCACTTAGAAGCAAACACATGTAAACAAAGATTACCCCTGGAGATGTATACATCTGTATACAAAGCACATGCCACAGATTTATACTTCTGTTTTGTATTTTATGTGCATTTTGGCAAGACTAGACATGCAAGAGTTAAGATTACTATAGAGCAACTGCCTCTTGGCCAGAAAGCCCCTGAATCCTGAACTGTTTGTGGTTGGGAGAATACCAAGTAACATATAAAGTGAAAGAGAACTCTGAGTTTAAGAGAATACCCTTAAAAAGAACTTAAATGCAGGAAGCATATTATATCTTTTTAACTGATACACAGTAAGAACGAACTTTTACTAATTATTTGCCTTAAGTCTGTTTTCTCATGCCTTCTTAGTACAGCTTTTCAGATTTTGCATATCAGATTCCTTTTATCATTTCCGCTACTGTTAGTCTCTGCCACCTTCAAATTCATCACTCTTGGTGTCCTCACTCACCACCTTCAAACCTATTCATCATCAAAACTCAGACAAGCCACCTACAGTTACATCCATGGAATCAGAAGCGAAGTACTTCATAAGTTCTTTAGCTTCAGTCTCTGGATTTAACTAATCTCCTGTCATCTTGTGCTGCATTGGGCTTTTTTATTTGACATGTAGGGGATAGAATCGTGACCCCCCACCAAAGTCCATTCTGTGTACTAAAGCTTCAAACTTTTTAAAGGCTTATTCATGACCATAAACACATGCAGTTTGAACATCATTCCTCCCGGCATGACCACAATATCAGTAGTCTCTGCTTGTATTCTTCCTTTTTTCTGTCAAATACCCTTTAAACCCGCCTATGGCATACATTACTCACATGCTTCGTCTCCTATTCTAAATCAAAGTTAGCCAACTCCCTTTAGTCTGCAGACTGCTATCCTTGATTTTCATTCTTACCAACTATCTAGTAGGCAGCTGTTTTCTTGGCGTTGCATACTTCAAGGTTACATACAAGAGTAATTTCATACTATCTGCTGACACGGCCAGCATTACTGATGCATGATTTTTTTCACTTCCCAGAGTTCTTATGATGGCTAATTCTGCACACATTTCCTCAGTGTTACAACCAGATGGCGTATCAAAGCCAAATGGTGTATTATTAGCACCACTCAACTGGCTCACCAGATAACTATTATTTATACACAATCCAATCAAATATGTTTGGAAAGCAAACTGCTTTTTCATGAGGACATGGGATGTTGGCAAAATGAAGTTCCTTGCCAAAACCCATCATGACACATCATTTACATGTGCCAACTTGGAAGGGCTGTTGAGAACTAGCACTCAAGGTATTTCTTAAGCTTTTAGTGTAAGAATTTCCCATATAACTGCATTTCCATCCATCTATAATTTTAAATTCACAAAATTCTATATTTTGTTCCTCCACTTTGAGAAAGCATCCTCCTTTAGGCCCACCAAGTAATCTCTGTATCAAGTTTATATGTAAAAGCTTAGATTTTAATAGTTTCCATTTTCACACAATTGCCTCTACCATATTTTATTTCCTACTGTCATGGTTTAAGCCCAGCTGGCAACCCAGAACCACGCAGTTGCTTGCTCACGGCCCTCCTTTCCCTCCCCCGACTCCCAGAGGGATGGGGAAGAGAATCGATAGAATGTAACTCCCACAGGCTGAGATAAGAGCAGTCCAGTAACTAAGGTATAACACAAACCACTGCTGCTACCACCAATAATAGCAATGATAAGGGAAATAACAAGGGAGGAGAATACAACCGCTTTCCATTCACCGAACAATACCCAGCCTGAGCAAGCAGTGATCTAGCCCTTCTGGGTAACTGCCCCAGTTTATATACTGGGCATGATGTGCTGTGGTATGGTATACCTCTCTGGCTAATTTGGGTCGTGTCCTGTCTCTGCTTCCTCCCGGCTTCCCCTCCTCCCTGGCAGAGCATGAGGCTCAAAAAGTCCTGGTCAGAGTAAACATTACTGAGCAACAACTAAAAACACCGGTGTTATCAGCGCTGTTCCCAGGCTGAAAGTCAAAAACAGCACTGCACCAGTGACTAAGAAAGAGAAAAATGACTGCTTACTGCTGAACCCAGGACACCTATCAACATCAGTTTTTAGTTTTTACGTACATAGTAGCTCAGAAAGTTAAAACTTGCATTGTAGCCTCTTTTTATCCACTTGGTAGATCGTAGTTGGAATACCATAATAAGTACAGTGGAGAGCCACTAAGATCGTCAAGCGGCTGAAGCACAACTAAGAACTGGGCTTGTTCAACCTGGAGAAATGAAGGCTTTGCAGAAGTCTAGTAGCAGCCTTCTAATACCCAAGAGAAGGTTACCAAGACAAAGTGCGGCCCTTGCTATGCACAGCAGGAGGAAAGACAACCTTAAACTGAGAGAAGGTGAGGGCTACAAAACCTAATCAAAGCCGTGTGTAACCTGGTCCGAAGGTGATGCTGATCCTGTTTTAAGCAGGTAGTTGGACTAGATCAGTTCCCTGTGCAGGAAATCCTGTCATTCCCTTTTCACTTGCCACTAATAGGTAGGGCAGCAGATTTCACTTGAGGGAAATTCCTGAAACTACCAGTAATAACAATGGGACTCTGAATTACAGTACACGGCACAATCAAGTGAGGAAACCTGCAGGAATCACACACACTCAGTGTCATCTTTCCAACTTAGCCACACTGGCTGTAGCTGTGCCTCTGTTCAGGCACCATGCAGCCTCCCACCCTGCACAGCCACATCACTGTGCTCACCCAGAACTCATGACATCAGTTTTAACATCTTGATGACCCTTCATCTTTCTCCCTTGGTAATAGGCTGATGCATCATAGATGCTTCCCCTCTCCCAAGATACCATGTTTTGGCTACTCTCAGAAACACGGTACTGGACTAGACTGATGCTGCTGTCGTGTAGTCCAAGCAGCATGCTTCTTAGTATTTCAAAATTAAAATTGTACAAATAATTCTTCTGCACTAGTCTTACTAGGAATATTAATCAAAGACAGTTTACATCACTTTAAATTCAAGCGTTGTACTGAAGTACAGTATTGAACAAACAAGCTAAGAATGCTCAAAAATTGTTTTTTCTGTAAAAAATTTTCATATTTTGTACTTTTAAGTACCATGAACTCATTTAAAACTGTTACTTAAATAAAAATCATTACTGTAAGCTCAGCCCACACGCCTGTTCTTAATAGTATCCATGGTTGCAGTGATGCAAATTTGCCTACCTACATCAAACCAAATGTGCCCACATAAGGAGAAAAAAAAAATACTACATTAATCAGTATTCTCTGTACTAAATTAGGACAAAGTAAACCAATCAGACGTTAAAAGACAGAACAGAAAGTGGTCTAAGAAACTGCTCACCCATCATGACTAGATCTTAACACTGAATTAAGCAAAACAGAATTATCAAAAATCAAATTATAAAAGACTTCTCAAGTTAATTAGAAAATTCATCTCACTGACCAAATTCTTCTCTTCCCTAATCAGAAATAAAGATTAACAATGAGTTATTTCAAATACTCCTCCACCCAAGGTTGAGAAAGGGGAAGCATTTAACACTATTACTAATCCTATAATACATTTCTTTAACGCTGATTTCAAAACTGCCCACCTTATATGCAGGCATTTTCCTTTCTTTGAGAACAAATAACCAAGGAATGTATTCTGCATTAGACTACAACTTTCAAGTCATCAGATGCACACCTGTTCACAGGGAAGTAAACAGTTCTTTTATAAGTCCCACTTTAAATAAACAACTTCAGTTGAAGCATCAAGCTACTACAGCAGTATTCAGTTAACTGAGGCCAAAATTTCACATGAAAGAATCAGGAAGAATTAAGTGCTGATAACTCCAGGTGGAGATGCATGATCAGTTTAAGCCCACGTAAGACTACACGGTGCAGAAAGGATGATCTCTTCCTCTCTCATGCAGCATTTCCATGAGTAGCCTTACTTGGTTAGCAAACAGAGCTAGGCTAATCATACCAAAAACCAGTAATTTTTTTTTCCCAGAACACATTTTCTGTTGGCTTAACTTTGCATATAAGTTATCTTTATTATCTTAAACAAATTGATATGGGAAGATAAACAAATGTACAACATAAAACTAAAGTTGAGCAGTTCAATTACAAAGACGACAGCACGGCCCACCCCTTTTTTAAAACAAGCACAACAAAACTAAGGTACATGCTGATATAACCAAACTAATATCCAACCCTAATCTCACTGTACAAAGAGACTATTCTAAAAGAAATCAAACAGAAATTACGAAAATGAATGTTATTAATCAA